>JAOEHI010000482.1:0-13705 GCA_025447815.1 Percopsis transmontana
TACATACATACATACATACACACACACACACTGTATATATATCGCAGAAAAAAAAATATTGCAGTCAGTTTTTTGTGTGCAGCCCTACTGCTAAATTAAGGGTCCATTATTGTCCATTATATCACTCATACTAAAGATGCCAGTCTCTAAAGATGTCTGTCTCGTCCCACAAGGATATCTGCCTTCTCACTCATAGTAATTATCTCATCGTTATTATGTTAGGTCCTTTGTGAGCTGAATGAGGAACGCATTTTAGTAAATACCACATCTGCAAATCCCAAGCGTCGGGAAACACAAACACACTTTCACAATGAGTTATGACACCAAACCTCCTTCACAGAGATGCACGGGACACCTACTCACGTAGCTAAGGGGGCCTTCATGTCCTTACTTTCACTGGCACACGTGAGAGCCGACAGGCCCTGGACACGGTCGCCGGGGAAGCCCAGCAGGTTGACAATCTTCAGCAGGTGAGGCGGTACCATGGAAACACAGACGTGGAAGAGGCCGTAGCCAAAGCTGACCGAGCCCTTTAGCCTATCTAGAGTCTCGGGGCTGACCCCCTTCAACTGCTGGGCGGGGCTTGGCCTGGGTGCAGCCACGGGACTGAGGTTGGACTGGTCAAAGGTAGAGGGCAGGGATGGTGACCCTGGCTGGTCTAAGGGCTTCCTTCTGTTGCCCTCATGCAGCTGACTGATATCACTGTAGCACTTGTTGTACATCTTCCAGGCTTTACGAAGCATCCAGCCCCCTTTGATATATGCTAGCAAGGAATTACACATCAAGATAGGTATTAGTTGGTACACAGGTACCTGGTCATAAGATAACAAAACAGACAAAACCATGCACTTATTTAGTAGCACTGGTTCACTGGGGTGCGTATGAGGAAGTGTGGCTGTCTGTGGTGTGTGTGAGGTTCTGTCTTTACTCCCATCCCTGTGCAGGTGTGTGTGTGTGTGTGTGTGTGAGAGAGAGAGATGGGGTTGGCTGCTATTGTGTTGTGGCTGCAACTCTGCCCGGCAACTCTATTAGAGTCTGTGCACGTGCGCGTCGACCAGTCGCGTCTGGTTCGACTAGTTCTTCCACACAAAGCCATAGAGCAAGGGGATTAGTAGAATATCTTACCTGATAACTCTTGTTTGATGAACGACAGCACTGCAAGGTAAACCTGGCAGTCCGCAATAATAATCTGCCTCTGGAGTCGGTCGACTATGGCCACCCCTGACCGCTGGGAATCCGTCTGCACAAGCCACAATTATACTGCAGATCAATATGTAGGCACAGCAGAGTGGGCAAGCAAACTTGGATGTTTATATGATATATACTGTTTGTTATAACTGTATAGTCAACAGCTGGGCTAGCATGACGCCTAAAGGGCCTAACGTGACGCACACTCCTCTTAAGCTTGTTTTTGATGGTTTCAATGACGCCAGTGCCGTCACTCTCGCACATCTTCTCTGTGGCCTTTAGATCGTCAAATGCCGTCTGCATCTTCTCCTCCTCAAATGTCATCATGGCATTCTGCAACAGGTATGAAGATAAACATGGGGATTCATGTAGCAGTTCATTAAATGGAAACGTTCAAGGGACAACCCCCGATTTGTTTCCCAAATAGCCCGTGTGGTTGAAACGTAAATTACAAAAATATTGGGTTCTTTTTGGTTTGAAACTCTGACAGTCCCCTTCAGCATCTGAATGTAAACCATAAACAGTAGGCTGGGGCAGAAATGGTGTTCTGAGGGAATACAGCGCAATTAAGGAATGTACCTTTAATTACTGCTGGGACAACAGAACATCTTCTGTGAAAAAGGGGTTTACTATGACAGGATGTTGCATCACCTCTACTCACCATGAAACTGACAAAACTGGCACCAAAACTCATCAAAGGACTATGGTTTCTGAAAAGAAAGAGGAACTATGATCATGCGCTCATCAAGAGATGTAAACAATTAAATAACAGATACAGTAGGAAAAAGGGAAAGGAGAGTCGAGATAGCCTATGGCACAGATGAGGCCTCAACACAAAATAATGCAGGGTGTAAAATACATTCTGCTCAGGCCTGTAAACTAGAAAGGTCTAAACCCATACAGGTCCAGACAGTGAGACAGGGGCTATACAGTATTGTGAACTATTGTAGATGCCTTTATCTCTATTAACACAGTATGACGCCTGGGATCAGTGTAATTAGTGGGAGAGGTGACATTTACGCTTTCACCGGGTGTCAGGACATGTGCAGGCTGCCCTTTTGTGTCATAAGTCAAGCTGGTTAACACGAAAATCAAATTGCATTTTCACACAGTTATTCATTTATCAACTTTGTATAACTCTACTTTAAAATAGTAGCAACCCATTCAGTTTTATTGGTGATTACGGGATTTCTAAGCATGAAAGAGGATAATCCTGTAATCACCAATTATACTGAAATGGATAGTTAGCAATAGCTAGGGTTATGGAGACTGTAAGAGGCCATTGTTATAGGTAAACTATTATCTCACTATACACTAGACCTAATGTTTCAATTCAGAAAACAAGACTATATGGCTAAAGTAAGCCTAACTGATGCCATTGGGATGAATACAACATGAACAGCTTCACTGAATGGTTTAAAGGTTAAAAGCCTACCCTGATAGGAATGCTAGACGGTTTTATAAACAGCCACTGCCTCTTCCGAAATGTTTTGTTATTTAGTATACAAGAGGGTGTGTGCGTCTGTGCGTGTATCAGCTGGTCATCCATAAACAATATAGCAAAGCCATAATAATGTAGCCAAAAAACCTGCTGGCTACATGTTATGAGACTCTAGCATGGGACTGCCACAAGAAGTGAGTGAGTAGCCTATTTACAGAATAGCCTACTGTATAAGGTTCTCTTTGTATAGTCTTGCGCTACAACTAAAGTGCCATTAAGAGAATTTCCCCACTTGGGTTAATAAGGCGGAATTCTAGTTATGATTATTTCTTGCTTTGTAATGAACACGTCAGAAGTATGGCTGGCAAACAAAACATATTTAATAATGTCTGAATGAACGTTGTCCATCCGTCAATGAGGTTTCCCAGATATGGCACGACATGGAACATGAACACAGACCTGTATTTTCTGAAGAGCTCGTCACTCTCCTTGAACCCATTGTTAAGCAGCATGTCGATTCCCTTCAGAGCCAATTCTGCATCATCAATATTATCCGTTTTCTCCTCATGGCTTTCCCGGTCTGGCTCTGTCGAGTCTGCCATTGGTTTCAGATACAGTAGGCTACTCCGCACCGCCTGTCCACACCAGACAGTTCACCGTAGAAAAAGAAATGAACGCCTGGTGAGGTACGTCTACGTAGGTTACCCTCTTCTGCGACAGCACACGTTTAAAGAAAAAAATCACAAAATAATACAGTATCCATATTCCTCAATACTATAATCGGGTCAAATACTAACAACGTCAAGCCCTTACTCTTCCTTATTCGCTGTCGGTCTTCAAAGGAAATAGAATGGGGCGTGCTCAATTTTTCTTGAGATCCAGTCACCCAATCAGCGTTGAAGACATTTTGACCAGACTTGACATTACACGGTCGAAGTTGAAAATATAAACAGTTACAAAAATAATCAATACAATGTGTGTTCTACGCATACTAGAGCAACAGGTATCTAAATTGTTAAAAGGTACTTTTAATTTTAAACTTAAGTCATAAATGTTATCTACTGATAGCCTACAGTATATTTCAGATTATGCAAATATTTTTTCTTTACAAGAAGATTAGTTAAATAATTAGGATTAAGAAATAAAACAAGAAATAACAAATGAAACTATGTATTTTGCTTTGTTTTATAAAACTTCCAGACCAACTCATGGCAATGGGCATTACAGAACAATGTGTTTGACAAATTATAAAATATTGAATATAAAATATCAGTTGTCAGAACACTACTCTTGTATCAAAATCAATAATATGAATCCATGTTTCTGTTACACAATTTATCACAAATCAAGGCACTGAGGTATACACTTTATGTGAAACTGAAATAAAGAAATTTGAATAGCTTTCTGTTATTATAGGCTAATGGTCCCAATATGACAGTTATGGCAATAATTCTCGCAAAATAGAATTTGGCTAAAAATTGTAATGTTACTGCCAGAAAATGCTGCAGAATTTAAATATAATCTGTAATAGCATATACTGGTCAAACCAACATTCATATGAACACACACAACAAATCTATTTATGTACAGGAATGCAGAACAAAAATGGAATATGAGTTATGTTAATACAGTACATCTAAACCCTTCCACTAGAGATTTCAAGGGAAGGAAAGAACATGCGTAATCATCACAACCAGTACGTCATTTGTTTGCGTAAAGTGCTAGGCAGCTCATGGCCAGTCATAATTTAGTAAGCTCACCCATCACATCCATATATACTGTAGGATTAGATTTGATAAAAAACGCAATTGTGAAGCATAATTGATAAAAAAAAGAAGAAGTGAGTGATGTACTGCATGAATTCATCACAAAATAAATAGAGAAACACTGAATGGAAAAGCTTAGCACTCGTATTTCCTGATGCAAATACACAATTATGATCCTGGTATCTTCAATGTAGGCTATACTCACACAAACATACACACAGTTTTTCTCTCTCTCTTATTTATATATATATATATACGCACATACACTTATAGTAAATACTGTACTTAAACCTACACATTCTCTGTCTTAAAAACAGATTGCACATGCTAGTGGACATGGTCCCAAGATATGGCGATTGTACATTGTACATGGGTGCTTGGATCAGGCGGCTGGACACTCTCTGAGGTTGACTGGACCAAACACCCCAGACAGCTTCTGGAAGGAGACAAGGTTGCTGTTTATCCTCATGTCCTGGATGCAGCCCACAAAGGAGGACGTAACGGGAAGCGTCAGCAGCGCCGGCGTCTCTGTGGCAAAAAATTACATCCGGTGGGTTTGGTGGTAATTGTACTACCTCAGCTCCATCACACTGTGTATTTGCTGCATTCACTTTCATGTATTGATCTAATTTATTAATTAATAGTGAATATTAACTTAAATAACTGAAATACTAGATCAACCGACAAGAGATACACAAGACAGATTTGTGCACTTACAGTAGAGAACCAATTAACACTGGAAAGGCTTTTATATGTATGTACTGTATATACTTGTATATCAGATTCAGCATTTGTTAGTTCCCATAGTTACCAATAGCTCTTACCAGGTACACCACCGACATACAGCGGGTCTTTACTCAAAGTTGTAGAAGAAGATGGTGGCCCAATTTTGTAATTTCCTACTGTGTCCACATCCAGTTGCACAACATTTTTCCTCTTGATCACTAGAACAAGAAACACATTACCTGTGAGTCACTCCTAAAAGATGTTTGCAGTCCTATTAATGCACAAACCAGATACCAGATAATAAAACTAGAATACAATAATAATAATAATAATAATAATAATAATAATAATAATAATAATAATAATAATAATAGATATTTTCAAAATCTTAAAGTCCCCAAAAAAGATCTCATTAAACAATCCCCAATTTAACAACCAGTATTCTAAACCACAGTTTCTCAAAGCTTTTTATGGCTTAAAATAGGGGAAAATATGGCATTGGTTTGCCCATATCATTAAGCCCACCACAAACCACACCGTACCCATGAAAATAACAAGGCCACATCCGTCTAAAAACATATATGTTGAAAAAAAAATCAGGATTTTCAAAAAAAAATAAAAACTTTTAGCAGACCTTTTTGATTTTTTCATTAGATTATCATGTTCTCCCGCTACCTCAATTTGCCCTGAATACTGATGACAACTAAATGGGTCTACTTGTTTTACCTGAGATTTTATGGAAGGAGCCATCACATAAGGAAGTCTTGGGCATGACTGAAACCATGTATTCACTTCCCCTGTTCATAACACGTGCCACGACCTGTAGATAATTGCATGTTTGAAGATGAAGCGTCATATTCATATATGTAAGCTGGCAAGAATAAGTATGAATTCAATACTTCTTTCACTATGTTTTTTTAAAGTGCCATTAAGTAGAATATTTGACAAATGTTGTTCAAATGTTCAAATCCTCTTATTTCAAAATGCTATCAGAAGATATCATTGAGGGCTGGTGTCTCACTTTAGTTTTCTACTCTCTTGTATAATGTAAATTAATTGTATTAATATAGCAGTGTGGCAGGGTTGCAGCCATCCTCGCCGTTGTCCCTTCCACTAAAAAGTTACCCAACACGGCTACCCAAATGTGCGGCTTGTTGGATATAAGCTACTGTCATTTAAATGGCATTAAAATTGGATTAACTCACTGACTGTGACTTGTGCATGTTTTTTTTTTATTCTGTTGGGGATTTACCTCCCCCTGCTGGCAAAAAAAATGCTTACAGTAAGCTTAAAGACCTACAATAATTAAATGTATCACATTTATCCAACTAATAATTATGCTGGGTTTTGTAAACCAAGTAACAGCCTCACCTCTCCTCTGAGCATGTAGAGGCTGAGATAATGGCCTGTAAACTGTCCGTCTCGGTTTCTGCTGAAGTTTCCAACATAAAGCAACATCCCCGTCAGACTTCTTGGACGGACGTCAAACAGCATTTCAAAGCTTGGGCCCACAACAAAGGAGTCATCTAAAATATGGGGGTTGGGGAAATCACCAATCAGATATTGTACTTTAAGATCTCTATTATTTTAACAATTCAAAACCATAAAGACAGCCAAAAGTCAATAAGACATATCAACTGTATCAAATGGACAGTCAGCCTTAACTGGAAATTGTACTCACTGATAATAACACGTGCTCCTTTCCCTGCGAAATATGCTGCTCCACTCTGTGTTTGTCCATCAAAGCAGGGCCCAGCACCATGGTTTGTGGTTGGTTCTGGCAAAGGTGTGCCATTCATCCTGAAATCGCGAACACAACCAAGCACACTGTGCTTTGGAAGGATTTTACCCTAGAAAATACATTATTATTATCATTTATTTATTTCGTTTTAGACCAATTCATTATTATATTTTGCACAATTATTTTTTTCAAATTGTGTCATTACCTTTAATTCTTTATGAAGGGATTCAGGAGCACTGCCCAAGTACAGAGGGGAAATAAAGTCCATTGATACCACCTTATCATTTGTCAGCTGCCCATCCTGTGCCCTGATTCCATCTACAACCAATCGGAACTTCTTCCTCTCAATACTGAATATAACCTGCCAAGGCACACACACGGTTATGGCTGTGTTCTGAAAACATTATTATCATCATATAACTTAATAAGGTCACTGACCGAGTGCCACTTTCCATCGTTGTACTTCTCCCGGTTGAAGATCTCCTTTTGTTTGCCCACAGACAGTCGGATCCTGCCTTTGGACAGGTATAGAGCCAGGTGATATCGCCCTCCTCTGGTGGCAGCGAAAAACAGCAGGCCTTCAGGCGACCGCGTTCTGACTTCAAGAGAAAAGTAGGGACTGGGAGGCGGGGGAAAAGAATCACATAGGGCCTAGGCTTATGAAATGTGTGTGTATTGTGTGCAACGGACGAGAGATGGTCTCCTTACTTGGGCTTTACGGCCTGTGGTGAAAAACTGTAGCTCAAGCTGCTAACAGCACCCCCCATGCGATAGGCATGTCGTATCAAGGCCGGTTGTGCACACACAGACAGACTTTCATTTACTGCTGCTTTGACATAGTCCTAACACAGCACAGACATAAACAAAAGAAAATGTTTAGGTACATCACTGCCCCAGTGCAGAAATGTGGTGAGGACAGATCTCCCACCGTAAGTGTGAACGAGAATAAGACTGGTGGTTACAGGTGAATACAGACATCCCAGGCCTAGGCCTTATGAACCGTATCCACTGAGAAATCTATATTTAGAAACATCCTGTACCAACATGCCAGTCCCAATCTCTCAAGAGTCTGAGAATCTGTCTTCAGTAATGCTGTACAAAAGCAAAACTGTAACATCGTACTGTTTCATAGGGCGTGATACCGTTCGCAACACTAGCACAGTGGTGGGCATGGGTCAAAATAACAATTATTAACTGTTGGCTGCAGATTATAGTGTGATGATGTTATGTTTGCTTGAATTACAAAATTGTGATTGACTACTGCTTCTTTTGTTATCATACACATGTATTTCATAGATTGGTACATATTGCAAGGTGTGGTGAAGTAAAAAAACAATATGTGTAGTGGTTATAATACTGTAAGAAAACCTCAGTGGTTTCAATTGTATACAATAAAAGAATGTGAAAATATTGCTGATGTAATCTTGACAATATTGCCATTCTTGGCTCTCAATTGAGATTAAACCAATAGGATATAATTATATAACAAAGTATATAATCAATAATATTCACTTTCAAAGCGGTTAACATGTTTTGTAGGGTCCTCCTATTGGTTAGGTTGTTGTTGTTGAGCCTGTGTCTTTAATCTACATTTTAGCGATTAGTAATGTCAAATTAATTAGTATTATTCTGTAAATTTATCAGGAATAGTGTTGTAGGGCCAACAGGGAATGCGTGTGGGGTTTAATAAGGGAGAAAAGTGATTTGAAGCCATGTAGTTGTGCTTGTGAACTCAGGACAGGAATGATAAATGATGAATATTGAGGCCATGAACTCAGAAAGAGCGTTACTATGTTTCTATTGACATATCCTACAGCATGGAAATAAAGCAGGCCAAAGCCATTGCAATTGCATCATTATTCACTATTACTATAGTGTATTGTAGATTATTATGGTTTCTGAGTTTTAACACAAAGTCACTGTGACTAGGCAATATGCCATTTAAAAAGTATTATTAGTAATATTTACTTATAATTAGGTACAGTAAGTTTGCACTCATTAGGTCTGATGAGTTAAAAAGTTTGTTAATGAAGGGTTAGAAAATGGTTTATTATTGATAATATAAACGAATGAGAACAGACAAGCTGATTTTTACATGACACCGTTTCTATGTTAGTAATGATATTTTTTTCAATAGAGTAGACATGTCTGAAAAAATACAATACATTTAATAACAGTTTTTTTCTCAATCAAATACATTGAAAACCACTGAAAAAGAAACAGTAACATTAAACACATTCATGCCAATGACAGATTTCCATCAACAACAGCAGTCCTTAAGGTATCCTTCCCTTTTTCATCTCTGAAAAGAGAGCAGCAAAGCAAAATTTTAAAAATGTAAACAAAATGAGAAATTGCCATTCATTCACATTTCCTGCTTTTTAAAAGTCGGATAAAACTTGGAAAAGGAAATTAAAATTGTACTTGAAACGTTCTGTTCAGCAGGAAATTTCAGGGATTATTTGCATTGAAAATGCCATTTTCAATAATACGATTTAAGAATACATTCTATCAAATATTTGAATGTACTGTATATGGAGTATGCATGTCAATTATGTAAATTCTCACTTTTTTACTGATGCTGTCCATCATCAGCTGGGCCGGTCTGTCGGTCGTACATGTGTCCAACATTACATCGCCAGAGGGCCTAAAGTAGCTTAAATCCTCTGCTCTGTACAAACTCTCCGGCCTGAAAAATAAATACACACCAGAGTATAATTCTACTGTAACACCAGAATGTAATGTAATATAGGTGTAAAGCAGAAGTGTCAGTTGAAGCGCAATTACCGTCTCATGTAAAGGTTGGATAGGCAGCCTTTGAAAGTGTCCTTTCCCAGGAACAATAGGCTGTCTCTTGGGGCAGGTATGGATGCAGAAGACAGCTCTTGGCCAGCATCCTCATCGTCAATAAGTAGCTCAATTCTGGAAACATGATCATTGTAGGAGTTATTTATTTAGATAGATAGATAGATAGATAGATAGTTAGATAGATGGATGTTACCTCTGAGCTCTTTGGACTACAGTCACATAATGCCACTGGTTATCCTGGTATTTTTTGTTAGATTTCCAAATGTTTCCTTTGAACCTGAGGAGCACATGACCATCTGCCAACTCAAGTGCAATGTCTGTGTTCTGGAAAAATTAAAGGAAAAAGGAATTTCATTGTAGTTTCTTTTCCACACCTAAACATTGTGTAAAAAATCACAATGAAACAGTGAATGAAAGACTAACCGACTGGGCGTTTTCCAGAAGGAGACCCTTATCCTCCGTAGTCTTGAAACCAAGTGAGACAGTGAAATCTTTCGCCGGGCTAAAGCCACTGAGGTCAGCTGACAGGGAGCTTTCCAAGCTGAACTCAGCATTGCGAATAGCCTGGAAGAGGACATGGGTGAGATGCGTCAGCCCAATGTGTTAGTACAGTCACAACTCTTCTCTGTCCTGATGCAGCAGTGGGGGATCTTAGCAATACATTTTTAAAGTACATAATATTATAATACTTATAAAATATAACCAGCAAAATAACAAAGACACTCGATGAATGGCATATGGGCGATTCAGCTATCGGCCAATGTAGGCTACTTATTGTAAGTCACTTTGGATAAGAATCTGCTAAATTCCATGAATGTAAATGTAAGGATAAATCAGCCACCACTTTGGCATGTTGAGGTCTTACCAGCATATCTTGAGGACAACTGCGCACGATACCGATACCGTCCGTCTCAACAAGACTCACAAAGTTGTTGTTTAACTGAACATTTCTCAGGCATCCTCTGATGGCTTGTACAGTGATGTTATTTCTGTATGAACAGGAAATCTAAATCAAATCGAGTGTTTCTCAACAAAGAGGTAAGACATTTACTATAATGATTTTAATGTAAGTCGCATACTTTTCCCTCAAGTCTTTTGGTACGCCACCAATGTAGATCTCTGTAAACTCTCCTGCTTTATACTCAGTGCTGGTGGTGATAGCTTCTTCATTTGACATGGTGACTCTGATTTCTTTTTCCCTAATGAAAAACAAAACAGCTACGGCTCCGTTCTGAAAAGAGAGGGGGGAGGTCAAGGAGGGATGTTGTCTGATAGATGGAATGTAAGTAAAAAATAAAGACACTGACGGGTCGCAGGGAATAGCAGCAATCCTTACCGTATGGGAAAATTTCTTCGCACTTCGAATAGGTGTTGTGAGCAAGTTACTATGTAGAACAACATAACCCCTCTCAATAGTCACACAGTAGTATTTCCTCTATGAAAATTAAGCAGAAAAAGAATAACCAAATGAATGCAGGAAACATCATTATTGTATTGTATTGAAGTTAAAAACCTAATTTAATACTATTTTTATTCTTCTATTTATTATTTCTTTGAATGGACTGAATATTTAGCTTCATTTTGACTGTCAAAGGATAGACTTGTTGTCTAGGGTGGGCATGTGCTCAATCCACGAGATGCCTAGTCTACCTGAACGCATTTCTAAAATGCCTAACCCCTACCGTCTCCTTAATACTTGTAACTGTACTCACTGTAAGTCACTGTGGATAAATAACTTAGTTATTTTTTATATTACTTGTACTGAACAATATAATGCAACACATGATTTATATTCTCATTTAATAATCTGGGAAATATTAAAAGCACAAATAATCAAAACTGTACCTGATTTCCAATGTAGAAGAGCACGCCAGTCTCAGCGCGAGTAGAGAGTGATAGAGTCATGTATATATTAGGTCGTGATATATCAATAGCCACTTTGGCATATCCAGTGCCTTGACTGAAGTAAGAGTCTATTCGTGGTAAATACCTGGGGAGAAGACGGATTCAGTTACATTCTACCATCCAGACTCTACCTGAGCTCACATGATCAAAAGATGTTGATGTCATTATTATATACTATAAGAGATTTTAAAGCACAGTAAGTAAAGAATGAGTAGTAGAATAAAGTAGCCTTATAGGTCAAATCTGTACTTGGTATACAGTAAGATTATCCAATAGAAATATTAATTAGTTATTTATCTTTGTTGCCCTGTAACTGCGAAGCACTTCACTAAAAAGAACTCATCCAGACCATGATTACCTCTTGCATGGGGTGTCCAAGTTAACCTTGACAGCATTCTGGAAGTTGTACAGACTAATGAATTTATTGTTAAAGGAGTACAGCTCAATGCAGCCCTGGTACTTGGGGTATTTCAGAGATGCTGGGGGCTGAGGGTAAAGAGAATAGAAAGGTGTGGTGTTACAATTTAAGCACAGCAGACACAAATTACAAGTAGAAATTCCTACAGTAATCAACAGCGGACTGGTGATGCCTTTGGGAGCTTACAGTAAAGTTGTCAGGGTAGCCTCCAATATAGAAGACCACGTCACTGGGCCTGAGGTTGAGAAGGTTCTTGCTTTGCTCTCCTTGATTGGTCATTTTCCTCTCGGCATTAGGTATATTTGCTGTGTAGCTTTTGGTAAGCACCACCTCAGCGTCTTGATAGATTCTACAACGTTAAAAGATTGAATGAAATTGCATCTAGGACTGTAGGGCCCTATATTACACCCGGCACCAAGCACGGCACTAGTGACCCTAACCCTAACACAGCAGCATACATACATGCAAAAGATTAAAAATAAAAAGATTAAAATCTGAAAGATTATTATTTTGTACATCAAGATATGTGTACATCAAGATATCCTGCTGTAATCCTGCTGTTACAGCAGACGGTCTGCTTGCGTGCTTTCACTTTGTTCACAAGCAGATCTGCAGAGACGCGTTCTTTCTTACTACTTGGCAAATGCGTCGTTATAATAGCAATCCACCGAGGTGCAAGCACACCTGGCTCTTAAAGGGAATGGGAGATGACACTCTGATTGGTTTATTGCATGTTACGCCCAAAACACACCCATGAACAATGAAGAGACTTTTGGACAATGCGCATGGCACTGCGACCATTTCTTCCACCGTTAAACTAGCATAAGTGGATTTGGACATGGCCTAAATGCACTTGCACCATGCAATTTAGACAGTGCGCTTAGATCATTAAGGGCCCTTAATGTCATTTGTTTAATGTTTAAACAAATGACCAAGCGTCGAAGGGCTAAGAAGGAATTTTGAATTTTGGATTTAAAAAGGTTGTGAAAAATACATAATGCTGTCATGCAGTTTTGATTGTTTAAACTGATGTTGCCAATATCTGTAATATCTGAATGCACCATGGTCCGTCAGAATACAAGGCCCTTTTCACATTAAATATTTAAAATGAATAAAATATATGTTCAAACATGAAGATAAGGAAGTTACCTGTTTAAGTCCACTTTGTCGAACAAGGCTGGCTCAGACTGAGACCTGCTGATGGTGTCTGTTTTAATCTCATATTCAACTCCATTGAGCTTGTACACAAAGCACAGCAGGTTCTTCCTAATAACCATCCCTATGTAGTCTTTAGATGGCTGGGACAGACATGCTTGGTTAACACATTGCATACAGAATGTATCCTTTTAAACCAATTTCCTCCAAACTCCTGCCTTTGCAACTGACATAATACTCACATCTTTATCTCCAAGATAGAGCACAAACATGTCTTCCTGAGTACTGATTTGTCTGCGTCGACGGGATCCATCTCCCCTATCAGTGAGCTGAGGCCTTTGCAGTGACAAGGATAGGCTTGTGTAAGCCTTGAGATCCTCCAGATCCCTCGGGGGACGCAACTCCACGTGGCCTTCACCTGTGAACTTCATAGGAACCACAATCTGGAGAGAAGAAATGGAGAAAACAGGTGGCACATCCAGTGTCAGGGGAGATTGGAGCATAAAGTATGCCTGTATATATATATATATATATATATATATTGTACATGTGTGTGT
>JAOEHI010000483.1:0-13704 GCA_025447815.1 Percopsis transmontana
TATATATGGTGCTATTTTAACAGCATAAAAATCATATGCACATCATGAGGCACCTAGGTATAAGGTATATAAACCTATCACGCTGTGACGTGACGTGTTATGTAATGTAGACCATAGCTTTTAGATTGTATGACCTAGTCATAACCTTTTTGACACCGTGAACACGTTGAATTAGAATTGCTGGCACCGGGTTTAACTGCTTCGAGGAGCAATCGACTTTTACAGTGTTAACAAGTCAAAGAGGCCTGTGCGTGCGCTAAACAACAAAATACTTCAGAAAATAAGTTTACACTGCATCAATAGTCTGTTTAAATACGAATTAAAAACCAGCAACATCTGGAATCAACGCTTCTGAACATCTGGACCCCTCCCACTTTGGATTGGGCAGAAGACAACCCAAGTCCCACAATGCCAACAGAACAAGATATGCAAACCAAATTTGCGAGTGCTTTTTCAGTTACATTTACACGTAAAGCTGGTTGAATACTTAATCTTACTTTATTGATACTGAAAGTATACGTTACCTTCACGTTCAACAAACGGTGTTTTTCCTTCCATTCTAAGAGGACAAGAGAAACTTTGCAACTCCATAAAGTGAAGAAAACGGAGCCTGAAGTTTATTCAGCAGTTTTTCGAAGCCATGCAGGAGCGCGACATAGTACTCTGGCTACAAACATTAGTTGTTTTTGAAGGTGATCTGATACTTACAGACTGAGTGTGCTAAATGGAAGTCTTATCTTTTTTATTCGCGGTTGCCAGATTGTAAATTCATGCGCATCTTATTATCCCTCCAGCTGTGACTCCCCGTTTGACGAGGGAAAAGAGCGGAAAACGTCCCTGGGGTTTGGAGTTTTTATTGACCTCGCTCAACACAGTTTCCATGTGTGGAGAGGAATTTCTGAACTACAGTCTGAAAAGCAATGGCGCCTCCACTGGACCTGTAATCAATGCGCATGTGCTTGTCTTTTCCGTTATTTGAACTTCTGTATGCAAAAAGCATAATTCTGCATGAACTCCATGTTAAACCCATTAATGTATATTGCTAAATGTCCATTCCACCGTTAATCACCACGTTACTCATCATCTTTAATGGACTTTTTTTTTTTTTATAATAATAATTTAGGAGCCATGCAGTATTTGTCTTTAGTGATATATCAAGATAAGAGTGTGTCAGCTGACAGAATCTAAACAAAGCTGTAATGCTTGGAATGTAGTAATTTTTCAAAAGATAACATTTTCTATCTACCTAACATTTTCTAGTAGTAACAGTCCAGCCATGTAGAGACAGTCCTTAATTTCGAAGTGTCAAAACACAAGACAAACAACGCAAACAAAGTGACTAACTGATCAACATTTTATTTACAATAAAAACAAACCATAAATGTGCTAATACTGTGGAAATGAGGGGTCTATCTTATAGGCCCAGGCCATGAGGCCTCCACTAATGTCTTTTACAACAATGCCGTCCACCTCTGCACCACTCATCTTCTCCAGCACCTGCACAGCCTTCTGGGAGTCATTACCCAACTTACAGATCACATAAACTGAAAAGAAAACAATGAAATGGAAGAGATCGATAAGTGATGAGTCTGAAGATGGAATTGGATTTCACACAAGGAATGTGCATGGAACACTAAATGCTTGGAACGCCCAATTTCAACTGGACACATTATGCCGTCTTGGTTTCTAATCTCTTTCCTGTGATGTGAATATGAGCAGCGCACCAATATAATAGGCTGGAATGTAAACGGACATATTAAGTAAAACAAAGCACACTGAATATAGAGAGCACTACAAAAATAGTGTTTTGAATATTCATTTCAGGCCAGCTGCCCGGGTGTTATGGAAAAGCTTTACCTAGCAACCCCCCATTGCGCACTGTCACTGGCTCTCCAAAATAGGACAAGAGCCCTGCAGACCAAACCGACAGACGGTGAATATGTACGAGCGGTTCTATATGACTATTTAGTGAGGTTCCCCCTACACAAACACGACCTGCAAGGAGACGAGCAACAGTACCTGGAAGCCGGTGGCCACCCGCCATCTGCTGTTTCAACTTGCCGAGTTGCTCCTGAAGTAACTGTATATACTCGCCATTCCTTCCCTCTAGACTTGAGAGCGGAATGTCTAGCAACATTATAAAGGACAGCAATCAGGTAGCACTGGGTTAATTAGGACTAACATGGAGCAAATAGGCAAGTAATGCACTGAATTCATATGTGGGGAAATATTAATGCAAGATAGAATGTTTTGTGTGTGTGTTGTGTCCATTGCCAGTAGGATACTGAGAGAGAAGGGTAGATGGCATATATCCACTTCCACAAGAGGGCGTACATCCAACAGAAGATGGGGGACCGCATTGTCCACTATGGATTTATAATCCTGAAAATACAACAATACATACAGTGTTAGATGCTGTTGTTATCATTACCTTCATAATGTCCTGTTAGACTATTTTAGTCTCTAGTGGCACAAAGAGACAGTTCTCGAGGAAACCACAATGGCTTGTTTTCAACAAATATTGAGTGTTATTCGGAGTTTGGTGGGTGGAGTGGATTTAGAATTTAGGTCAACCTTTTCCTTAAAACACGGGAGCAACTGTTTAACTGGAGCCCTTGCACAATGACCATTAGAGCCCAATAAATCATGATCTTCATCGCTCTGTTTAATGACTCAGCAAGTTTGAAAGCTCAGATTCTGTAGAAATATAAACAAGTCCAATCCACTGACACTGCTTTCAGGGCCAAATAGAACATGTTATTCTTTCCCATAGAAATGGGAAAAAGGCACATTTTAAATAATTTCCTATTTAGGGCAGGGTTCTGCACTGAGATGTAATCTGAGTTTATGAATGTGCACAAAAAAACGAGAAAATTGTGCGTAATCGTACCATAAACACACTAAACACAGCAAGTCACGCTACAGTCAATCAATGATTCTGTGCAGAAAGATCTACCTGTACTGTGATCCTCTGATCTTTGGAGAGAAGGCTGAGTTTACGGCACTGGAAGACAAGAGAGAACAAGGTTAGCAATGGTAATAGTAGTTTCCTGTGATTAGGGGGATATTATTATATCATTTTTAAATGATCAGATTAAATGGACAGAGTTTGTCTTATCTTCTATGAAAGTAAAAATGTTGTCCAAGAGCATGACATCATATGATTTATAAAGCAGAGAGATCTTCGAGGTGCTCACTGATAGGCCCCCAATCATATCTCATTGCATATAATAAATATCGTAGATATTGCATACTTTAAGGTGCGTGACCCAAAAGCCTCTCTGTTCCTAGTGACTGACCTTATCTGTGGCGGCCGACCCACAGAAGGTCTCATAGTCTTCCAGCTTTGTGACTGTAGGGCTGTCCCCACATATCGCACAGCCAGCCTGTTTTGGCCGTAGCTTTATGGACCTGAATCTGGCATCGTGGCCATCAAACATCACCAGCTGCTGGCCACAGGAAGCTGACACACCTGGTCAGGAAAAATGCTGTTGTATGGAGAATAACAACTGTGAAGCATGATTCAGAGTGACATTTCCTCAGCTGGCACTCGAGGCCCAGACGTTATCCAGGTTAGCACAATACGTGACAGGAGAGAGCATGTCACTTGTCTGATGTGTGTCTCAATAGCAGCACAGAGCAGAAACCATGTCACCATACCTAATTTGTGTCCAAGTCATATATACACCAAGTGTGTTATGCAGTCCAGTCCACAGTGGACAAAAAGCATTTTTGTCCTTTTATTAGGTAGAGATGGCCTTGAAAAGAAACACTCCTTTTCAGAATTGTTTTGCTACTAATGAATCAACTTTACAGCAACTCATTTCTTCAGTAGTAGTAGAGCTACTAGTAGATCACTGAGTAAAAATAATCTGAGACATGAATGCATAATAGCCAAATCATGTTAATGTGGGCGTTATGACTGGAAAACAAAAGGATACAGCCTTGCCCTGAAGCAATTTTAAGGACCTCCAATGCTTGTAAGCAGCCCATTATCCCTGGAACTGAAAGAAAAAATGAGCATTTTACTATCAGTTAAAGACAATCTGCTTTTACAGTGTTGGTAGCTTTGGGCAAGGTGAAGGTACAAGAAACAGATGACTCACCCACTCCCAAAACCCCTCCATCTGAACAGTTGGTCACCGTCTCTGGGGGCGGGGGCACTGGGTAGAGACATCTGTAACAGGGGCCTCCATGGTAGTTATATACAGTCAGCTAGACGTAAGAACACACACACAAAAATAGGGAGTGGAATCACATTACAGACACTGAGATAAGCCTAAACTAAGCTACAGCCTTGCCCTCACAGGTACGCCTTACCTGTCCTTCCATCCTCAGGGCGCTAGCAGACACTAAGGGCTTCCCACTCAGAACACAAGCGTCATTCACCAGGTAGCGCGTAGGGACGTTGTCTGAACAATCCGCCACAATGTCATACATGAGATCAGTGAGGTCAAGGAGTCAGCATAGTAGCATGGAACTTTTAGCTCGAGGCTAGCACCAAGACGCACTACAAAAAAGTAATCAGTAGTAGGTTTTATCTATAGGCTTTGTGGCAAGATACTGTTGAATTAGTTCCAAAGCGTTCTCAGAGGACAGTTGGAGGTGGTAGGGAATACACTCCACTGTTGAGTTCAACCTAAGTAGAGACAAAATTAGAGAACATATCATTTGAAAATGTAATCAGCCCGTCAATATCAAAATCCATTTATAAAAACAAGAGAACATTTGGTTGAAACCATTAAAAGGTGTAGCGAGTACTGCTGAAAGTAGTTTCTTTAAACCTGAGGGATTTCATGGTGATTGGAGGAAAAACACTTATTGTGCTCAAATATTACTCATGTACAGTACACTCCTAACATGGAAATGCCTAACACGGGAGGTGTTAAAATACTTCTAGTTGCGTAATCTTACACACTACCACTTTAACTTGTTCATTAATCTGCTAAGAAAAATAGCAATGGGGAAGTGACTGTATATAAGAGCCTGTGTAGGTTGTTGCTAGTCAGTGAAACACCGCCCCCATGTGGCTATGAATAAATAGTGTGTGCTAACCACAGTAGGCTTACTGTGTGTAAAGAAAGGCACCAGAAAGAGCAGCCTCTAAAACAACATGTTTACACAATATTTGCAGACTGGGGTGAAATACACAACCAAATATAACCTGTGGTGAGACTGAGAAGCGCCAGCTTGCATTACATAACAACCAAAAAGATCATAAAACATTTATTATACGTAGAAAAGTAATATTAAAGATACTACACGCATAATCTTATATTAAAAGTAGTATGCACTATTTCGATACAGCTGAGTAGGAGAAGGTTTCCCAGAGACACCTTTGTACTAAGATCATATTTGTGTATTTACTGAGTGTACAGTAGAGAAAATACAGGTTCTACATACAGTAACACAGACCTAAACTGAATGGGGCATGTGTGTGTGAGCTTCTGTGGGCCAATATTGTGGATTTTCACTGATACAAACAATAAGGTGTCATGACTTTTGCTAAAAGCCCAGTCTCAACTATTTTCTGTCCTGGCGCCACCATGGTGGAATGAGCTTCATCTTCCGCAAGAGTCTTTCAAGCCACCTCTTCAGAATCCACCTTGGTACCTCGGTAACTTACCTCTCTACCTCATAACACTCCCACTAACTGAAATTCTCTATTATGATCCCTTATCTTCCACCTCTATTTTTTTTAAATCCCTCTTTCCTTCTCAGCTCTTCGAAAACATAGCACTTCTTTAGGCTTAGCAATTACTTTGGAGGATTGAACGATATGTCAATGGGTAATGCATGTTGCAAAATGTATAACTAACCTAGCCCTGATGACATGCTGCTGTTATTATTCTAACACTGTTGTTTTTTGCTTACGATAACCGGTGTATGACCCATTCAGCTATTGACAAATGTACTTACTGTAAGTCGCTTCGGATAAAAGCATCTGCTAAATGCTGTAAACGTAAAAGTAGTTCCTCCCATGGTGATTAGAAGCGCTGGTGCTGACAATAGGTTACACTATGCCACGTATATATACCGGCCCTGAGTCACTACCTCCTGACAGCATTAGCAGCAGACAAGGACTTCGCCTGGCCCTGGCTCTCTTCTCCATGCAGAACTTGTCTGTGGAGGTTACTGAGCTCCACCTCATCATAGTCCAGCAGCCCCAGGCGTCCTGCAAATACACAAATGAGAAAGAGTGAATGTAAGGAATGCTTTGTAGCTCCGCAGTAGATGTAAAACACTAGCATGATAACCAAATTTAATAATTACCTCAGTAAGTTTATGAATTTGGGAATTTGTATCGGTTTTAGGTACAAGATCCGGCAATATATCGTTTTCAAAGTAATGCATACCAATTCCTGCTGCAGCTAAATATTGTGCAAGGGGGCATCCCAGTCCTCCACAACCAACAATCAGCACTGAGGTCTTAGACAGGTTCAGCTGACCTGCAGATAATCACAATTCACTGTGGTCAGTACATTAAAACTATATAGAGCATTTAAAACTGTTATATTAGAGATGCATTTCCCAGAAAATGCAATATGTGATTGCATTGCAGCATTTTCTTACCCCAGCTCCAACAAAATATTTAGGCTGTGAACAATTCACAGTGCTGGTGGTTTCTTCATTTATTTAAAAATTACAGCAGATGAGTATCCACGAGGTCGATTGAAATATTAGGTGAAAGATTAGCAGTTATAATTAAATAACGCCGTGTGATCATTTGCGGCAGGAATATTGGATGTTTTTTTAATCGTGCCAATCAGAAAGTGATTCCCCATTCATTTCAATGGGATCAGGACGGCCGTGTCAGAGTTGCAGAGGTGCCGATATGTCAAAAGCTCAAGAAGCAGAAGCGGCGCCAAAAAACGGACAGAATAAAGAAGAGCAAGAGAAGAAGAACAGTACTGTGATTCCGTCAGTGATAACGAGATAAAGCTATGTGTCATATTATTCTATGGGTAAACTTTAACAGAATCAACCAACTTTCTTCGTTCTTACCTTGTACACCAAGTTCTGGCAGAAGAAGCTGTCTACTGTAGCGCATGATGTCCTCGTTCGAAAGAGATGTTTTTGACTTCAAAGGGGCTAGAGTTGTCACCTTGTCTTTCAGCTGGTGCATTGTGTTATTGCTCTAAAAACATGCAAGGAAGAAAGCATTATCGAAACCATCGTAGAATTGTACAGAGCATGGAAGTCAAATCCTTTGTTTTCCCGTTTGTTTTCTAAATTGGTTATTTAAGTTATTTCACGTTTTCTAATTTCATACCTTATTTAATTGTTCCAATTTATTTTTCAGAGCCGCAATCTCTTTCTCCTTTTCTACGAGCAGTTTTTTCAAATGAGATACTTCTTCCATTGCTGATAACAGTTACATGCAAATGTTTTACAAAATAAGTCAAATCAAAAGTTTATAACGCTACTGGCGTATGACTGTATTTATGGTGACCATAGACTTGCAAGATTGTTGACAAATTCGCATGGGATTTTCGAGGTGGTGAACACTTCCTGGTTGACCACGTGGGCTGAAACCACGTGTGAGAGTTGATGACGTGCTACAAAAAGATATATGCGCTTCGGGACTTTCGCTTCTAAGCAAAAATGTATGTGAATACCTATGATAAATCAATTTAAACGTATTGGCCATAGCTATTGAAAAGGTTCACGCGCTATCCTTATCCGAGTAACAAAATGCTTTCATGATTAAAATGGAATTAGCATATCTTATCGTGATCATTTATGTCTTGCTAACCACTACAATAATATGTTTTTCTATATAACTTGAGAATATGGGCCTGCAGCTGCTAACAAATTGTTTTTGAGAAACAATAGAAGTCAATAGAGGTCAATTCAAGGAAACCTATTGGCTAACAACTGTAACAAACACGAAGACTGAAAACACAAAGTTTAGGGCTAAACAATTTGTCCCACCTATACTACATCATAGCCTACAGCGAACGACTGATTATTTTGGGTGGACTTATTCCGCAACGTGTGAAAAATAAATACAACATTGCTTTGACCCTCAACTGGACAAATAAACCCAAAGAAGAGCTTCTTGCAGGGACGCTGGAAGGCATTTTGGGTTGGGGGTGCTGATGGTCAGTGGCATAGCCTACATACAGTGTATAGTAGCCTATACGCGCGAATAAAGCGAAGCGAAATGTCGCCCTTTCGGAAAGAGGAGAGGCTTCCAATGAAATAACTTGTCATCAACCATGACACACAACTACTATTGCTGCCTTGTAGCTTTTGTGAAAGTCCCAAAAATGTCGGAATACCAAACGCCGTCATGTTTGGGTTCATGATACCATCCGGAGGCGCACACATCTCTGTAAATTTAACCATTTTCTCCAGAAACTGCGTCCCTCCAAGCGATCTCCTTTTTCGTACGGTGCCCACACACATTTCTTCTGTTTGTCCGGTTGTCAGTAGCCAACATCAGTGATGTCCGGACAATCTCAGCGTTGATAGGCTTTCTCAAGTTTGCGTCGCGTCATTCCCGCTGCCCGGCTCGAATTCGCGTCTGTTCGTATTTTTGCATTGACTTTGCATGTAACCCGCGCGAACAATTCGAGTTCAGTGGAAACACGCCTTTAGTCTTGCACAGAAGAAACCACAAATATCCCAGAATAAAAATATTTTATTATATATATTTATTTGCATTGCAGTTAAACAAGTTCTGTAGCACCCTAAGCACCCCCACTTCCCGCGCCCTTCTTGCCCAACAGTCTCTCCGGACTTGCTTGGGACTTGATGAACTAGTCACTAGCAAGTGACGTGAACCGCACCACGGGAACTCCCTCCTGTTTTTCACATGATCCGTAAAGCCTTCACCGAAGAGAGAGGAATGCTGTGTTAGAGATCAGTGCGATGGCTGACCGTCGCCACGAGCCGATCATTATGCGATTGTTTTTTGCCTTGGGCCTCTGTGTGACATTAATCAAATCTATCCATGGCATTCCATGGACGCAAGAGAAGGTAGGATAATTGCGTGTGATATGTGTTTGTGTCTTTAGGGTAGGCTAGTTTTGTAGACAAACTATATTTGATGATTGTAGCCTGCCATAAATCACGATGAACATATTTCAATATCTAAATATATTTCAATATACAGTAGGCCTATAATTGTACCGAATTTCATATTTTAACAATCTATTTTTAGGAGTTATATTGTAATCAAGTGTGACACTTCAAGCATCTTATATGTATCGTTTTCAATATTTTGTATAATTTGTATGTTTCTCTTTGAATTACTTTATTGCCTGATGTAGTCATCAGACAATATCAATGGTTGTATAGGCTAATTTGACAGAATAGCATATGTGCTTCAAGAAAGATTATGCTTCATATAGTTATCACGTTGTTTTGGAATGGTTATTTAATCCTACCCATTTATGGTTCATTTGATCCGCCTATATTTTAGATTTTACGAGTCAATTGTGTGTGTCTGCACATAAAGTGTTCGGTTTTTTCGCCTCTCTCTCTAGTTGCTATGGCAGCACAGTCATAGACATCGATCCTCCAAATGCAAATCTTGCTATTTATAGATCGAACCTGGACCCTATTTAACAATCTCTTCTCTCAGTGAGCCCCAATGCTTAGCTGAAATCTTGAGTCATTTGCGTAGCCTATAATTATGAACCCATAATTATATGATATTGTGGTGGGTAGGCCTATATGCCTATATATATATATATATATATATATATATATATATCAAAGACAGTGGAGTGTCATACTGTGAGTATTAAATTTGGTGATGATTCTTGCTTTATGTCTACAGAGCGCCGTCTGCAGACCATGTGTCTTTGTATGTGGTGTTCGGATCCTAAAAGAAAAATTATCCAAGGATTATTTATTTCAACCTAAAACACTGAGACACGCAGGCACACAGAAACAGACACAAACATAGACTAACACTCACTCACTTATCCAATCCTCCACCAGCAATATGAGCAAAAGATTGAGCAAAGGTTTCTCTGCTCAGAAGGCCTTGGAGCTAATATGGGAAGAGAGTGAGAGGAGTGGAATGGAAGTATATGAGGATAATGTAGAAATAAATTCTGAGTATGAAAGTGAATTTGAAGCTTTACTAAGAGCTTGCACCTGAAGGAACCCCACAGCCAGCCGTAGGAAGAGCCCCACAGCCAGCCTTAGGTAGAGCCCCACAGCCAGCCAATGGAGGAGTTCCACAGCCAGCCGTAGGTAGAGCCCCACAGCCAGCCAATGGAGGAGTTCCACAGCCTAGATAAGCATGATTTATGCCACCCAAATCTTTATTATAGTGTATTTTTATATGTGTTTATATGTGATATGTTATAACTTTATCACAAAAAAACGCACTACCTTTTGTTAAAAGTGATATCTAGAAGAGAATAATTGAAAACATGATATGATGATGTTATCTATATTGTTGGGAATTGAGATTAAGACAATATATGTTAAGGATTTTTAATGTACATTTTTATTTCTTTTAAAACCCCAATAATATCCAGGATCAATTTGACCCGAACAGTACCAAAGGGTCCAAAAAGTGAACATAATACAAGGGTTAAGTTAGGACAACTGAGGCTCTCAGTGGTAGGCCTACAGGTGAACTTTGAGACCAAACGAAAAAGATCTGTGTAAAAGGATCAATATGTTTCTGTCACTGTATTTCAGGAGTACATTTGACCATTCAGCAAACATAAACATACAGCATGAGATCAAGATATTTCCTTGTATTCGTATTGTGTTGCACATAGTGGATGAACCAGCCCTGCCACTCTGCATACTTGCTTGTGAGAATGGCTGTCCTGCCTTCCAGTTTCATTAGTCCAATGTACAAGTAAAACAGTGCTGTAGCCTTCTGTCAGGATCTCTAAAGCTATTCTCTAGCCATCTCTGAAGAGTCATTGCTTATTCACACAGGATGCCATTCTGCTGATGTTCTTATGTTCAGTATTTGAAGCATTCAAAAAGTGAGCTCAAACATTGTGCTTTTTTATAATTGTAGTTTGGGCTACAGTTTAAGTAACATGACAAATTGTACAGTAATGATTGTTTTCGAAAAGCAAAAGTGGATTGTGTCTATAATTATGAAATGCCGAAGACGCAGGGACTTTCTAAAAATATATATCTCAATCCGTTTAAAGTTTTGTTTGTGTTACTGTAATATGACCTGACATCTTAAAGCCTTACAATCCTCATTTAAACACGTCACTTTGATTTCCGGATTTTCCAGCTCCAACACAGAGCCGTCACATTGAGTCCGGGGGAGATCAGCGCTGCCCTGGCACACACAGACCTGGACAAGATGTGGCAGAGAGATCTGAGGCCCCTGCTGGTCACCAGGTACCCAGGCACTGCTGGCAGTCAGGCTGTAAAGGAGGTTAGTTTCGCAAACCAAGAGGATTCCTGTAGTAGTCTATAACACATCCAGCCTAGTCTTGCCATGTCTTAAATACATATGCCCACAGGCTGAGCTATATTAGTGGCCCAAATAATCAGATCTTGCACCAGTAGCTTGACTATGCCCATGTGTATGTGTTATTAATAGATTTGTATGCATGTGTTTACCAACCCCAGCACATCAAAACAACCCTGAGCTCCCTCGGAGCAGGCTGGGACGTGAAAGAGGACAGTTTTGAGTCACAGACCCCCTACGGCCCCCTGACCTTCACCAACCTCATTGCCACCGTTGACCCCTCTGCCAAGCGCCGCCTGGTCCTGGCCTGTCACTATGACTCCAAGTACTACCCCCCGCAGTGGCACGGGAGAGAGTTCCAAGGTGCCACGGACTCAGCTGTACCCTGCGCCATGATGCTGGAGCTGGCACGAGCCCTGGACACCGAGCTGAAAGCTCTGAAGGTAAGACTAAATACACCACTGGCCATGTTTTAGGTCACTATATTGAAGCCTATAGCGTTAAGTCTATAAGATACAGTCTAATAGCACTTGATTATTTTCATAATCAATTATCAACAATCGATTAATTTGTAATTAATCTGTAATTTTATCGATTATTCACTCAATCTATGTGACCCTTTTCACATGTCATGGTAGGGTAAACACAGCGAAAATGTATTTGTCAATTCGATTTAGGCGCTCTGATTTGTTTGTTAATTGCATTTACATCAGCTGTAGATTTGCCTAGAGACTACTACCACTACCACTATTTTAGCGATCTCAAAGCAGTAGTCTACATTAAGGGTTAACCTCCTCATCCCCTTTCTGTAAAAATTGCCATTTGGTATAGCATTTACCACAAGGTGGCAGCAATGTTCAAAGAATGCAAACCGGGGGGTTAATTTGCTGTGTCTGTTTCTCTTCTACTCCACCCCTCCCCCGTCGTTCTACCAGAGCTCCAGTTCAAACTTGACCCTGCAGCTGCTGTTCTTTGATGGTGAGGAGGCCCTCTTCCAGTGGACCTCCACAGACTCCTTGTATGGCTCACGCCACCTGGCCCAGAAGATGGAGACGACTCCGCATCCGTCCGGAGCCACGGACACCAACCAGTTGCACGGAATAGTGCGTCCTAGTCCCACCCAATCATCTCCATTCAAATCCCTTAAGATTAGGATAATCGCTTTGTTAGAGGAAAGCTCATCCCTTTGTTAGCACACACTGAAGGATAAGCTGTTCAGCTTCTATCCCCACTCATGCAACAGAACGCAAGCCGACATCTATAGGTTTACTTGTTGTAAACCACCTCATGGTCTTAAATTATGAACTTTAACGTTCCATCACTTGGGAGGTGGTTTGATAACACAAGCCACATGACCATTTAAAAACAAGTTCACATAACTTGGCAGTCAATTTGTTCTGTATCCTGGCTATACAGTGTTTATCAACAAATGGAGATATTCTTGTCATGACGGAGATAAAGCAGGGATAGTCTCTTGAGAGGCGTAGCTCTCATGTGCATGCGTGTCTATGTTTCTGTGCGCATGTGTATGTTAGCGCGTTTTGTTTAGGCGTCTTGCAGAGACTTAATGCAGATGGATTAATGCTAACAGCGTGTGTTCCCACAGAACATAAGTCATGGTGCAAACCACAGAGGAGCGGGCTTCTCAGGGAGTTCAGTTATATTCAAGACACAGACCTTCCCATGTGACTTCCCATGTGACTCCTCTGAGATCAATGACTCGCTTTCATCTTCATCTCTCCTCCCTTCCTCACTCGTAATCCTCCCTTCCTGTCTCTCCTCCACCTCCTTTAGGATCTGTTTGTGCTGATGGATCTGATTGGGGCCCCGAGTCCTCGCTTCGGAAACCAGTTCCCCAGCACATCCCGCTGGCTCTCCAGACTACAAAACATAGGTGTATTATCACATACACTTGCTCTCTGACTCTGGTTTATACAGTCTAAGTGTAACTTGTTAGGGTAACACCATATTTGGGGTGGTCCCTGCAACTATCAACAGACACATCTGGAACATATTAACTACCTATCAGTACACTTTCAAGAATTTATCCTTAACATATCAACTACATGTCAGCTGTGCAAGTAAACCACGTTTAGCTCACCATCAACATATTGTTCATCACAGTTGGAGTTCTCCTTTTGGAGGGGTCAACGCTCTGAGGTTCAGAGAGGTTGGGATGGGGGAGGGTTTCAATTGCCCTAGGTTTCAGGTCAACCTGCGGGCACGGTCCTCTACACACAGCTGACATATAGTTGATATGTTAAGAATAAATTGTTAAAAGTGTATATATA
>JAOEHI010000484.1:0-13704 GCA_025447815.1 Percopsis transmontana
CTCCCTCTCTCTCTCTATATTATCCCCCTCCTCCCTTTTTCTCTCTCCCCCTCTCCCCCCCCCCCCCCCCCCCATATTTACCCTTGGTACTTCTCTCCTGACCCCCCTCTGTTAAAAATCCTTCCTCTTTAATCACACCAGCGACTATCACTTGAGACCTGGCTAAGAAACAGGCAGACAGGCAGACAGGCAGACAGACAGACAGACAGACAGACAGACAGACAGATTCATTCCCCGAGAGAAAGACAGACAGTGAGTCTAGACCGACAGACAGACAGACAAAGACCCACTGCCAAACATCAGTTGACCAGCCAGCGGGCATGCTGACAGACAGACACACAGACACACAGACAGACAAAGACCCCCATTATGCCACAAACATACGGGCACGGCGTGAAGGACAGTACCAAGGCATGGAGCTTATCTTCAGCGCAGTGAGAAGGAAACACACACACACACACTTTGGTGTGGTGGGGATGTGTGTGTGTGTGTCTGTGTGTAGATAACACTACCAAAATAAGGTTTTTCATGTCCCACCTCACTACTTTCAGTCCCTATTGAATATACTGTATTTGTAGAGACAACGGGTGTCTGTTTCTGTGTCATGTAAAAGAAGAGGAGTGTGTGGGTTGTGTGTGTGTGTGTGTGTGTTTTCTCATGCATACAGATGGGCCGGTGTGAAAAGGCCCCTCCTGTTGCAGTCGCGTTGAGTGTGTGAGCGCTCCTCAGCCAGGGCGTGGCTCGGTTACCATTTGCCCCCTCGGGCCTGTTTTCCATTGTAAAACACACCAGAGTTCCCCAGCTACAGAGCTGACACAGCCCCATCCTGCTAGCATGCTAGCAAGCACACGACATTTTGTAAAGTGGGAAATCTGAGGGGAGACACTGATAGACACCCATGTATTTTGTCATTACATACCAGTCTTTTTGAGAAAGTTCAGTTCAGGCCCTAAAGAACCCTGGGGCCCTAAAGGACCCCTGGGGCCCTGGGGTCTTGTCATTTACGTAACTGGGATCTTTTCCTTCATGGACACTGCAGCGACCGGTGAGCAAGAAAAACGAGATATGTTGATTATTCATTTTTTTGTTTCATCATTCACCGATTGGTGTTGATTGATTGCTCCTGTTACTGATTAGGGTCATTAACACCACCAGTAGCGAACTGTGACGGAGTCCAGTGATCAATTAGTCCCAATCACCCTGCCAATTCACACCTATGTAGCCGCATCTCTCCCGCTGGGCTTTTGTTAGCAGGCCTTTCAGATGCACAGGGGGGTCACCCCCACCCCCACCTTAGAGTTTGGTGTCTCTGCTGTGACCATGTGTTGTCAACTAACGTACTTATTTCCATTTATTTATATGTGTTGTCTTTGCTCAAACGAGCATACAGCACAGCAGACAGACTGGCAGACAGACAGACAGGCTGGCAGACAGACAGACAGGCAGACAGACAGACCGTTGCTACCCTATTGCCCGTGCTTGATAGGTCACTCTGGGAGCTATTGATCAGGTGTCAATACTTCGTCCCCTGAGACCGACGGCACATAAACCCCGCACACACCGAGTGGAATCCAGCCCTTCCTATCATCGTGGAGGGTGCGTGTCTGAACATGTTCCAACAGGGTGCATGGTGCAATGTCTGGAACTTTTACACTGCGCAGCGCCCGTGTGCGCAGACACAACCGGTGTGACGCCTTTATCGAGTACAGATCGAAAAGCAAAGACATAAAACAAAGAGGGGACCGTTGTTATACTCAATAATAATGTACAGAGGAGAGGGGATGAAATTAAGATGATACAAAGATAGCGGAAGGGTGTCATTTGTCAAAAAGAGATGTGTTATTGACCTGTACTGTTCTTGTGTGACAGTTTCTGTGAAATATATGCCCCCCCACACTGTCCCTCGTGGACAATGAGGGACATTGGAGGGACACACAGAAGTGAACAGTAATTACTGGTGCATTCTCTCAGCAGAAGGGCCCCTCATTACAAACGAAGAAAGCATCATGATGGAATAATACGTGTGTGCGGTGCAGTGGGTTAATAATGCTGATTAACACTTGATGGGCCACGGGCGATGTTCTCTTGTAAGCTTCCCCCCACACACTGCACGACATCCCGGAGACAAAACACCTGTTGATCGCCGTATAGTTGACTGGCGACTGGCTGGCTGCTAACCCAGGCGAAGTTTACAGGTAAACAGGGTACCTCTCATCACCCGCGGCGGTGAACAGGTATCCACAGCAACGCCGTGACGCGCCGAGCGACAAGTGGGCGTTGCATTCGGCTCTCTCCCCCTCCCGCGTGGGCGGCCCCGTGTGGTAGAGAGAGCGAAACACGACACCCCGATAGAGTGAGGGGGGGCCCGGGGATTGAGAATACGAACTCAGTGAGTGGAAAAAGAAAAGTCTCTGCTGGAGTGAGAGAGAGAGAGAGAGAGGGGAAAAAAACACAGCGATTCCATTTTGAGTTGGGACTTTTTTCTTTTATTGTTCCCGAGGATGATGTGTAGGAAGAATCGATCATGCGACTTTGTAGCGAGCGGGTTCGACGTTTAGATCCGCGTCGACTGCATTCCCTCGCTCTGTCCGCGCGACCATTGGATTTTCCCGAGGCCAGAGCAACTTTTCGCTTCGCGATAAAACTATAAGTGCACAAACCAACGCAACCAAAAAAAGTTGTCGTGATTGGGAAATCAAGGTGTCAACAAACACCGAACTCTAATGTGTTCTTGTAGAGGTTTTGCTACTTTCAATTGAAAAAGTCCGGACTGTTGGACGCAGTGGAGCGCGAGCCACTCGGGGGACTTGAGTGAGAACAACACCGGAGGAGTGGGTGTCGCACAGCTAACAGTAACTTCACCAGCTAGCTTCCAGGCTAGATAAAGTTACCGACCGACGGGGAAGCGAAGTGACCCGAGCCCCGGCCAACCGACATGAAAACCCCGGGGGACACGGGTGAGTCGATATACAGTCATGATACACTTTACACAGGACGCAACTCTTGTTAATACTAACGTTACGTGAAACAACGGCGCCTAGCTTTGAAGCTAACTGATTAGCTCGCTAACTCCCCCTGCGCTGCTCCGGAGAAAGTGTGACAAATTATGGCGCTGGAATGGATTCATCCAGCTTTCTTGTCATTGTTTAGACCAACGTGTAAACTCATCCTGACTCTCTCGACCTACTTGTTTTAGCTACTCCAAAATAAATTCTAGTACATTTGATCGTATTTTCACCAAGTTTATGGATCCAGCTGTTAGTTAGTAGATAGTTTTTAGTTCTGTGTTGTGTTTCTTCAATAGAACGTGAAAACATTCCACGATGGAGCGTTTTGTGTTTACAAGTTCCGTGGGAGTTGTCGCATTGTAGCTCAGAACCTGTAAATCTTTGAAACGTTTATTGATGAGACAGACTGGTTAAGCAGTGGGAACCTTTGTACTGGACAGCCATTGGAGTTGGTTATTTGAGATGTGTTTATACGTTGCAAAAGAGTTATTACTCGAGCGTATCAAGATTTAGACAGTTTGTTGGAGCATGGTGCGGATCTAATGGTCATGGTTGCAGCAATCAAGCACATTCGTGGCCCACACATGGTTTTGTTGCTTACACAGATTTGTTATTGATTTAAAATAAAAAGCATTAAAAAGCAGTTTATTATTAGTATTCTTTCTCTACTGTACTGTTTCTTCTAAACTGTATGTAGTTATACAGGGAGTGCAAAGTTCGAATAACCATAATAGCTTTTTAAGAGTCGAAGCCACACCACATTTAACGTTAATTCAAATGAACTAACTTTCATTTAAACACTACGTTAAATGAAATGAATGTTACTCCAGTGTGACTCTGTAATCGGTAGTAATTTTAACTGTAAATATTTTGTAGTTTAAGTAATACCTGAAAGTTAGATGATCTCAATATGATGACAGGGTAAACAGTCCCTAGATTCTAGGTCTACAAAGCGTCCCACTGGATTTATTTGTCCTAACCATAGATTTACTAACCAGACAGTCTATCAGATGTAAATTGGGGGCAATAATTCACTAAGCCCATTTCTGAGCCAAAGTTTGTTACAGTGTAAGAATCATATTAATTCACCTGCGGTCAGAAGATGGTGACTAAATTAAAATCACACACAAGTCAAATATCCACACTTGGCAGTTATTTTATTTAAAACATGTTTTGTTTCTGAGGGTGGTTTTACTATGAAAGTTACATTCTATTTTACATTCCCAAATCCAATTGGGATCAGATTCGCAAGGTTATTCTGCACCTTCTACAGGTTTGAATAGGAGACAGCCTTGTTTTGCGTGTGGGTCACATCAACAATTAGCCCCCCTCGGGATATTTCAATGATTTGTGGTTTGTTTCTGTTGCCAGGCCTGCATTCTGCCTATTGTTAACAAGGCCTCTTATCTGTGGGTCTGTAAGGCTATTTCAGACATTTAGCCATGAAATTCCTTTTTTCCCCCCCCCCAGTGTAAAGTGACATTCAGGGTATTTCAGTAGATGTTGGTACTATCCCATGCATTTATAATCGTTTTCTTATTTTGCACTTGACCAATTCTTTTTTTCTAAAATCACATTTCTATTATGTGGCCAGGACTAAAATCATGTTTATGAGGGACTTTAACCCTCAACCTTGCAAATGCGTGACAGCACACCGACAGTCATTTATAAAATACACCTCATCAGGTCATCAGATTCATAGTGTCGGATATTCTTTTGATATTTTTTCTTGACAGATGTTTGCGAAGATCATTATACTCTTATCTAAATAAGAAATCTGCCATTTCTTTTGGGCAATAGCGGCTTGTTACAGATGACTCACACAGTACATTTGATTGGCTTTCATTTCAATAACTGTAAAATCTGCAGCCTGCAGAGTTTTATTAAGAAACTAAAGAGGTATAATAACAGCAATCTATTTTAATTGGTAATTTGTCCAGGGAATTTAATTGGATCCCCTCAAATCTTGTTTGATAAATCCAAGAATACACTTTTCTTTCTTTCGTTCTTTCTTTCGTTCTTTCTTTCTTTCCTTCTTTCTCTCACACACACACGCACACACTCTCACACACATATATAGAAAGATGTGTATGTTAAGCCCCACTTTCTTTCTACCAGGAAGTCAGCAGCAGTCTGGCCCCACCAGCTTCAATTTTCCACTTGTATTACTCCTTGTATCAACAACGCTCCACACGGGAGACGTCACAGGCAGCTACACACGACACACCCGGGCCAGTGAGCTGTGTGTGTGTGTGTGTTGGAAAGAGAACTTTAGTATGTGTGCACTCGCATGTGTGGAAGTGAAAGGAGCCATACATGAGTAAACAGCCAGTGTTGGGTCTGCTCGGGGGCCGCGTTACTGTTTATGGCTGTGTGTGTGTGTTTGCGCCCATGTGTCACATCAGTCAGTGCGTGTCACTGCCCGCAATTTGGTCGCCGGCGGCGACCAAATTGCGCTTGAGGAAGACCATTTGTCAGTGGGAAGTTGAGTCAGCGCCGCCGTAATAGCAGAAAGCAAGACTAGACATCTACGCAAACCCGTGTAGCCATAATAATATGGGTGAGACCAAGAATAAACCCACAGCTAATAAACAGAGAGCCTAATTGATGTTACAAAGGGCACTGTCTGTTTCCCTTGAGGAAAAGGCTGGTGCTCCCTGCCTCGCTAATGTAATGTAATTGCAGTGTTTACAGCATGTACAGTGCAATGTTACTGCGAGCCGGGCATGGGATTTGTCTCATGGAATGTTTTACAAAAGGTTTCTGCTGCTGCTGTGCAGGGCTGCCAGTTACTGGATACAAACCTAGACGTTTTTGACCATCAATTACAGATATTTAAAGATTGAACCGATTTTTCATTAACAAAACATGAAAAATGTTTTTTTCATGTTTAAAAAAAAATAGCCCAGTTGGTTTGCAAAGATATCTTGCATTCAAAGAAACAACCACGTAAATATCACTATTATGTAAAGGACACAGCAGACACAAAAAGTCTTAGAACCAAAACAAAAGGCACAAATGGCCGTGCTGTTGGCAGGAAATATATCTTTCCCCTGTTTTTCCTGCCATAATGAGAGTTGTCCTCTGCATTGACCTGGTCACAGCCCTGGTGGCCGGCCATCCTAGCCCAGACACGCTTTGTCTGGAAAAATCACCGCGGAGTGACGTCAGCATTTCTCCTGCGTATCATCAGGCGGCTGACCGTACGACCTCTGGCCCCGGGCGTGTGTTGGACGCTGTGGAAGGCCTCTTTTCCTGGAAGTGTGTGTGTGTTTGTGTGTGTGTCTGTTGCCTGCAGTGACCTGCACAGAGCCAGGAGAATAGCAAACAGTCTGCTGGCCAAACGTAGGGAACAAGGTCTCACTGTAACTCACTCAGGAAAGCCTGAGCATATAAATCGGTGTAGGTTGACATCTGCATCATAACCCTTAGTGCGCATTACAGTTTGTTTATACACTATTCTGTTACAGTAACTATCCATAGTAAGGTGTGGATCAGAGGGGGCGAACAAGACACGCTGTGTTTGTCCTGTTTTCACTCTTTTTGCAATTTCAGAAATTTAGTTAATTCGGGATTGACGCAACAGATTTGGTGGGAAAGGAAACACTGTATTTATGATGTGTGTTTGTGTGGCACACACCACAGCTGTGACCCCCTCCTTCTTGGCAGTTAATAATGACTGAACAAATAAAGCGGTACCAACAATTCAACTCTCCGAATAGATTGGGAGGTCGGCCACATGGCCACAGCGCTCTCTGTAACACCACAATGTACCACCACCCCCAAAGCAATGCAAGTTCTATCACCAAGCCAAAGATCAAACTTATCCTATTGCTTTCGTTGAGGCAATCGGGCTCTTGACAGGTTCACACTTTGTGTTTTGGTGTTTCTAGGTTTTCTAGACAGATCTACATTTAATTCTGATTTGTAGAGCATTTGATGAAGGAAGCCAAGTCGAAAATCCCCCGTGGATAGTTTCTGTGTGCTGTGGCTGTCTACCTCTGGGCTGTAAATGTCTCTCACCAGCCGGTACTCATCTTTCTGATTGCTACGTAATCACCCCATGAGCAGGATCTAAGAGAACCTGTTCAGGAACCAAAACCGTAATGGGTTCCACTGGTGGTAAAAAGTACCTGACACCAGGTGACTGAAGATCACCTGGTGGAAATGGGGGACAGGGGGGTGTATGTCCATATCAGAGTATGCTAAATGCCTGAAGTGTGGCTCATAAAGGTAGTTGATGTGGACTGTGTTGTGGCTAGGCAGGCAGGTAGGCAGACCGTGAGGGAGCAGGGGGAGAGGCCCTGGTCTGTCTGTCTTAGCGTCTGTTGTGTCTGTCTGTCCACATGTGGGCCTGGTGGGAACTTTAATGTCTCTCTCTCTTTCTAACACTGCCCCCCTCACATGGGTCACAACTTGCCCTGGTTGTATGCTATCTGTGATTGTGTGTGTGTGTGTGGGAGCGTGTTTGCGCACGTGTTAGTCATTCCATTAAAAGCCAATGTTTGTGTTCTGCGATACTCCTTGAGCAGAACAGAAGGCTGAGAACTGCCCCCCCCCACACACACACACACTCTCTCACACACTAATAAAAAAATGTGCACGCACACGACTGATAGACCGCAGCAGGTATGTCTCACCTCTGAGCAGATCAAACTCCAGATGGGTCGATCGGGTGGCAGATGAAGGGAGTGTTTATATGAGACTTGTATGTCGAAAATCTCTCTCCCTTTTCCCCTTCCAGGATTTGCAGCTCCATTTAGATTCAGAGGGGAGTTTCTCTGCTCACCCTCAGCCTGTGAGGATGAGTTCCAACAGTGGTTGGACGCTCTGTTGAGTTCTGCGTGCGGGTCTTGGTCTTCGCATGTGGACTGCTTCAAAGGGAGGCCATAAAGTGCGTTGGTGATAAGAATGGCACCGCTTGACCCGGTCAGCGCTCTGCCTTTTCTCTTAACTTTTTTCCCCCCTTTCTCTTTCCTCCATAAAATACACACGCTCAGGAACAGTACAGCAGGCCCATTTTCAAGTTGGCTTGTTTAATATCTAAATTGCTCAAATGTTCTCACATTCCTCCCAGAGAGGAATGTTGGATGAAGTGATTGATCGAATCCCAGCCAATTGGAATTACAAAGAAAATCAATAGCTACACTTCCAACGGACGAGGAACGCCCTCTTCGGTGTTCAGCGACGCTGCTTCTGGACCGACCAAAAGCAGTCTTGCGACCACATTTGGGGCCCTGTAGTTTCGACAGGCCAGAGCCAACCGTGACGATGACGTAGTTGGCTCTCGGTTCCAGCGAAACCTGAAAGTCACCCCCCCCCCAGTCTGCTTCACACGCACGCACGCTTGCTTTATTAGGGGGGTTCGGACCCCCCGTGCGCCACATAAACGGCTCGCGTCTGGCTTTCATTAACACGCGTTCGCGCGCGCGCACACACACGAGCACGCTCTTCTAATTTTCTCACATTCGGGTAGCCCGCGAGCGAGCGCGTTCATTTGGGCCGCCGTCTCCCTGCGGTGACGCCGGCAGGCCTCCGTCTTTCATGTTTTTACACACAGAACGAGCCACTCAGTCTACTGACTGGAGGATCCAGCTCTAATTCAATAGACGGGGGGATTAAGAGGGCCGTGGCTCTGCCAACGAGGAAAGATTGACTAACCCACCGAGACATGACACATGTAGAGTGTCTCGCGCTAACCGCCTTACGTTTTCATGCGTTTAAGCCGACACACTTGCTCCTCAGAGACTCAGAAGAAAGGGCGAGAGCAGAGAGCTTAAAGAGGGACGAGGGAACATAAACGTGCTTAATCGTGTCTATATGGGCACCAGAACGCTAGAGACCACCGTGGGGAGAAAGTTGCCGGATTCACGAAATTGCTCTGTTTCCCAGGGTGCTTCGCACTACACCTAGCGCACAGCCGACTTCTGATCAGTTTTGATCCCTGAGACTCAAGTGAACTACTACATAATGTGTGAACTAGTTCTTTCTCTAGATGCAGAATGCATTACAAACCTCAAATGGTAAGAATACAAGGCACCTGGAGAATGTCACCAATTTCTCGTGTGTATTGAAATTGCACACGCATGACTGAAACCCCGGTCCTTTCTGAACCGTCTTTGGTTAATCGATTTATTTGCTGCACCCCTAACCTAATCGCTGTCCATTTCTGACCAGGGACACCCTAGCTTTTTTAGCCTTCTTCTCCAGCCTTTCCTTAGAGTTTTTACTGTGCTCGCGTCTTAATGGAAGGATGCTCAAAGCAGAGCGGGCGAAGAGAAGGGATTGGCGGGGACTCGTACGCTCACTCACTCATCTACATCGTTGGTGTTGCAGCGACTGGCCTATTTTGGGCTGCCTATTTTGGGCTGTCTAAAGTCACCAAGTTATCGGCCACTTTTTGTGTGTGTGTGTGTGTGTTTTGGTAGAAAATTAAAGTAGTCTGGTGACTAGACCACAACACAGAAGCCATTTTTAAACAGAGTAGCTCGCTCTTTTCTGTCGCTCATCTCATTACAGTAATACCCCCCCTCCCTACTTGGCCAAAGTACATTTTAGGTGGTCCAAATGTAAACGTATGTAAAAACAATACAGAAAATGGCCACAGCACCAAAACACTGAGCCCTGTTGGATACTTAGTCATCCCAGCATCTAAATGAGCTGCCTGCCCGATCCCCTGCATGGTTTGTTGGGGTGAGGGTTTCATGACTGTCTAACCACCAGGTTATCTGCAGAGAAACGAACAGGCAGTTCACTATGAAGGCTACAAACTCGTGTAGCCTTTGCATATGTGTTTGTAGAGAGAGCATGCAGGGCCATGTAACAGACAGCAGAAGGAACACATTTCTACAAACCTAAGTGGCACCCTGAAACCTGCAGGAAGTAAGATGGAGGGTGTCAGGCCACCAGGTGCTCGCTTATAGCTCAGTGTTTCAATGGAGGCTGTCATTTTCATCTCTCGACTCTGGCTGCTGTTCAGCTGCAGATCAGGAGCGCTTGTTTTCTCCCCGAGCACTGGCGATGTGACTTATTTCATTTGACACAATCCTCTCTTTAGGATTTAGCCTATAAGTGTCTAGATCCTTTATTTATTTTGTTTGACTGACCGTAGCAAGAGCAGGACACACACACACACTGCCGCTGCTGGTGCATCCCTATGTGGCTGAATGGGTAAGAGCACAGGACCAACGCTGGCAGGGATACTTTGCAGTTGGATTCTTGTCACGGCTGGGCACAGCAACACCAAGCCAGGGGTGACTAAATCACAGCCCTGGCTGCCTGCAAAGTGCCTCACACTGCAAAGTGCGCGGCTCACCCAGGACATGGCAAGGGCCGGGGCGTTCGCCGTGTCACAGATTAGAACAGCTCAAGTGTCTCAATAATAGCAAAGATGGTTTACATACTGGAAAGCCTTCCCAATCCAGTTCAAGGCTTGGCCATTATGAGGAATGGGGAACATGCAAGCTCAGAGCTGCTTCTCTGTTAAAGCTGGAATCACTCTCTGGGAAGTACCGTCCAGGCCAATATTTCTCATTTTAAGATAGAGAGCATTGAGGCAGTCTGCTGGGTGTCTTTAATCGCCAGCTCAAGGATGGCTATTTCTTGTGACAGCGAAGTCCATAATTTTGTTTTCAAAACAAAAAGTTATAATGAATAAACCTGAACAGCCACTTATGTGCTTTCCAACTCTTATCAATTAAATGCGGACCCCTTTCAACAACAACCGACTACTGGAAAATTGTCCCCACACCACAAAGACTCCCTACTTTTCCCAAAGTTTAACAATCAGGTTTGCCTTGTTAGCCCTAAATCCCACTGTCTTCACGCTCTGTCCCGTCGGTGTGCCATATTACCAGTTCCCTCCCCTCGTCTTAAATGCAGACGACCTCCGTCTCTAGGTTGCCCGCCGTCTGTGTCACGGATTCGTTTGCAGACTCGTCCTCTTGACTGTCTACCATTTTCCGGTCTGCTGCTCTGTCTCCTGTCTGGCTTTACGCCACCAGCTCATTTAATGTCAGCCCCGTCCTATAGCGGTAATTATGAGATCAGCCCCAAGAAGGGTGGCGGTTCTTAAACAGCAGTTGGGAGTTTTTAAGTGCTCCCAACTGGCATAATGAATCAGTATTAGCCTGTTTGTTGTCTTTCTGTCAATTGCTGTCTAGCTGCGTGGTGTGTGTGAGATTCTGGACTTATCCATTACGAAGTTTTATCAAGGCCTTTTACTTTGTTTTTCAATATTTATTTATTCCCTCAATCTTTGAATCGTATGAATATTATGGTCATTTTAATGAGGTTTGCCTAGTGAAATATGCTTGTTGTCTCTGTTTAAGCTAGTAGTCAGGGAACTGATTTTTTGTTTGGAGAGAGCTAAGGCGAGATAAGGCGAGATAAGTCTGACGTGGCCTGCCACGTCGCTCAGACGAGCATTTCAAGGCAGGAGAGAGACAAACCACTGTCTCCCTCTGATCAGCCCACCAGGAGAACCTTATCAGCTGCTGTCCCGTGTCTTTCGTAACGTTGCTGTGCGTTATTTAAGTGTTGCGACAGGCCATAGCTTGAGGTGTTGCATTGTGGCTTTTATTGTCACCTTGCGTTTTCTTGTGGTGTTGGCATTTTATTGTTACTCTGTCAAGCGCAACAAGTGCTTTAAGCAAGGCCTTTGTTTTGGCCTTTTCTTTTTGCCTATATCAGTCAAGTTTGTTTATGTAGCTCTTAATCACAATAAAGACCCGACAGGTAGCATGCTATCATACCCAATATGATATGCTATCTAGACTGTATAATAAAAACAAAGTCTATTGTGCTGACGCGGGACTGTAGCGCGCCAATCCTGCTCACTCCCAGTTGAGATTCCACTATTGCTGCTCAGTGCCCGTTGATTTCCTGCCTTTCTGCGCCGGCCTGATCTCGGCCTAGATAGGCTCCAGCCCCAGCGATCAGCAGTGCACGGGCCCCTGGCCTGCTTTAAACCTCCCCACCCCCCGTCACCCACAATCATTAGCTCGCAGACAGACACGGGCCGACCTTTTCCACCCGCTAAATATAGACCCAGTGAAGAATAGCAGGAAGGGAGGGACAAATAAGTGCGGGGGGTGTATACGGAGAGAACTGTGAGCAAAGAAAGTTGCGTTTTTTAACGAAGTGGGGGGACTGCTTATGTTTAGTCTCAGCGGTCGTAGGCGTCCCAACACAATGCCCCAGAATTGGCAATCGCTCATTAAGAACACTATTCTGATCACGGTGACGTCAGGCGGCGCTCCAAATATACCGGCAGCCTGTGATGAGAATGCCCTCCATTTTCTCTTTGTGGCCGCGCAGATCCTGTTTCTCTTGGCAAAGACGAGGTTTTGCAGCCCATACGTGCCTGGGAATGGCCTCTCGTGCATTTTTACTCGGACAAGTGCACCACAAACGTACTTGTCCAAGAGGAAAATTACCGTGCATGTAGGACTGCATGATTAATCTGGTCAAAATCGCGATCTCGATTCATCCTTCTTGCAATATCATTTGTAAATGACAACGATTCTGACGGATTTTCATTAGGGACATCGGCGGCATCAAAACAAGCGCTCCTACTTTTCCCCCTCAACAAATGACAACGCGACGTCACAACGCGTGACGCAGAGCAGCAGAAACCGCCAGTAAAGAAAATAAACCCAGTGAAAGCGAGTGAGACACCAACGAATTACGGTGTGAGAGAAAAGTTGTGCAAGGAAAAATTAAATAAATTTAAAAAAAAGCGTTCCCTTGCTGTTGTCCAAAGTTGATGTGCCGGTCCTATATCAGGCACCATCATACGTTTCTTTGTGTTTCCTTCTGTATCAGGTAGATTCGTGTAATAAACATTTATATTGGGGGGGGGGAGAGAATTGTCGATTCCAAGCAAGAAAATCGTGATAGCAATAAGGTCCCATGCTATGCCTTTTACTTTAAGCTCCTCCGCTCACGCCGCTTGTTTATCTCTCCAGCTGCCTGTATGACTTCCTGCCGTTCTGCTCGACTGCCCAACTTATCGACGACTCCTATGAATAAACCTTAGTGTGAAGGAATCTGTGTATATCTGCCCAGGCCCCCCCGACAGAGGTGACCGAATAACATTCAGTCATTCTCTACCCCTGTGCCCGCTGAGGCCTATATATGTTTATATATCATCTTATCACAGACACCGTGGCCACTGTTGCTGCTGTCCTGAGCCTCTTGCACATGTGCTCCATAGGAGAGTGTTACAATTAGAAGCTTACAAATCCTTAATCCTTAATCCAAGTAATGATTAAAATGTTGTTTTTTGTATTATATTTAAATAAGTTTATTTCCAAGCAAAGAAGCTCAGCGTCCCTGGCGACGAGAACGGCGAGGTACTAAGCGTGCAGGGGTCTCTCCCCCCCCCCCCCCGGCACGCTCTCGCCCTCGGCAGACACTGGTCCGTGTGCGAGGCAAACACGCACACAAAGAACCTTTTTTCTGTTTCTCTGTTGAATCATATTTTGTCTAGTTCGTCGTGACTCTGACTCGGATTATTTTTAGAGCCCAAGGCTTTCGTTTCTAGGCGACGGTGTCTTCAGAGCGGGAGCAAACGAGCGAGGGAGGGAGGGACAGAACAAAACGATGGAAGAGAGAAACGGAGATGGTGGCTGTGTGAGGTGTGTGTGTGTGTGTGTGGGGTGGGGTGGGGGGGGGGGGGGGGGGGTTAATATTA
>JAOEHI010000485.1:0-13703 GCA_025447815.1 Percopsis transmontana
CTAAACCAGTGGTTCTCAAACTTTTTTGGCTTCTGTACACCCTTTCCATTCCGTTCAAAGCTCCCCTACCCCTTTACAGCCTGTAATGTCGCTACTATTATTCTTACAAAATAATAATCAATTACATCACATTGCTGTAGTCATGCAAATGGAAGAAAAAGAAAGCCTACTGTTATGCAGAATTACCCATATTTACTCAAAGAAAACTACCATTATTGTCTGTGTTTTAATTGGTCTTCACACCAACATATAGTGAAGAGTTAAAGCACAGGCAACAAATTAAAACTATTATTTTATGTACTGTATGTTACATAGTCAATGCAAACGAAAACATACATTTAATTGAATTTTATTTAAAAGAGATTGTACTATGTTGTGTGTCTTTCTCCAGCTTCCAAACCCCAGGCACTACTGCCAGCTAAATGCTACAGTGCCAGTACTGGCATTGTACTTTATGGTCGAAGTGACCTGCGAGTGGACTTTCGTCTCTCCAGGGGATCCATTAATGCCCTGATGGCAGTCTTTGGAACAGAGTCTGACCATGGCTGGGGACCCGTTAATTGAGACCCTGGTGTTTCAATTTTGGCTGGCCAGCGGTACAGCTTTTCGCGTCGTGGCAAGAGCTTTTTGGAATGCCCCGAGCCACCGTCCACCGGGCAGTCCATAAGACGAGCAGGAAGGTCCTCGCTCTCCTCCCCCATATCATCCGCCTTGCCTCACCTGGGTGTAAGATTTGCACATTTGGCCAAAATAAGGGAGCTTGTGTCCTCGTCTGCCCCTAAAAGCAAACAAACGGGTGAAGAGAGCTGGGTAACATTCGGTGGAAGCACCAAATGTATTCCGGGACTGAAAATGTATTCTCCCGGGCAAAAAAAATTCTCCCGGGACTGACCAGGACAATCCTGGGGGAGCTAAAATATTATACAGTGAAGATGACAATTTAACATGCATAAACAACAAAACGTACTCCACAAAACATGAAACGGCAATGACTTATTAAAATGTTCTGCTGTTACCGGTACCAGTAGTTGGCTAACTTTCGCGTTCTCATTCACAGTACCGAATCATTACAGGCTAAATTTACATAATTATAATTTTAGGCCAAGAATGATATATACAGACACACACACAAACACACACACACACACACACACACACACACACACAGACACACAGACACACACCAAGATGTACAGAGCTAGAGCAGGCCCTCCTACCCGAGAGTATAACTCACAATGGTGAGTCAGAGATTTACAATTTGTAATGAACCTCAAGGAAGCATGGTAAGATGTCAACCACGTGAAGATACTGAGCAGAGTTATCCATATCAAATATCACCAGCACAGATGGGGGTAAAAAGAAAAACAATGCAACCTATTTTGAAAATAAAAACCCAGTTTTTAGCCTAAACTTTTTTTTACCAGGTACAGCACATGTGGCTTAAAAGTGAGTCATCAATCAAAATACATGTGGTGGCAAAAATACCACAGTTGACTGTCTGACCTAAGGCCTCATTTAAATATGCGTGCTTATATCTTGACTGCATTGGGGACACACGTGAGCAACCAAGGCCATGCTGTTCCTGGAACTCCTATCAGGAGTGGGTGTTTTGGGCTAACCAGTGGGTGTTTGGATTATACAGCCTTTCTTGGAGCCGGGGAGGAGTAGAGAGGCAGGATGTGTTGTGTGCCACTAAATAAGCATGCCTGTGTGTTACTGAAGGTTGTTCATTCTATGTCACTGACAAGCACGGTCTTTGACATAGCAAATCCATTTGCAAATGTAATTAAACCCCAGTTAAAGACAGTTTGTTGTGTAAGAGTCATTTATAATATAAAAATTCCACAACAATACCCAGGTATTTATATTTTATATTTCACTTTCCTCAAGAGTGATCAACGAAAGGCACATTTTGTGGCCTATTCCTAGAGTTGGCAAACCACAACAGTTTGGTCTCATCTGCATTAAGAATGAGTTTCAGGTGAATTAGGGTATTTTGGACAACAATAAAAACATTTTGCAAGTATTAAATAGCCCGTACAGTTGACGCACAGCAGTATACAACTGTATATAACAGTTGCTGTGTCTCAATGCGCGTACTTCCGTGAGTACACTGCGACGTAGTACACTGTGAGCATTATGCACTTACTTTTATAGTGCGTGAAATTCGACGGTGTTTCATCAACATAAAAATTGAAATTAGCATCTGACACGTTTTGACCCATATTATTTAAATGCATGATGATGGAAGTAGCTCAGTAATTACGCTAGTGTGCACTTGTGGGCTTGAATGAATTTATGTTAAAGAACATTATGCGACTTGCGAAGGAGCATGTGAAGGAGAACATGCCACAGAGCTCAGCAGAGCGTGAGTCATGTTTGCCTTCAACCGAGGCCGGTGACCGCCGTAGGTACGAACGCGGCTCTGCTCTTCCTGACCCGGTTAAACTGCGCCCGCGGAGGCTCGAAGGGCGGAGGGGTCAGAGAACGTCAGAGGGCCTCCCGGTCCACATTGCAGGAGCTGAATGGGACACCTTCTGCTCCTACCCCCCCTCTTCTCCTCTGTCTCTCCTGCCAGCGCGCCCCTCTCACACAAAGCTGCAGGGGTCAGAGGCTGCCATAAATGGAGCTCTGTGTGTTTGTGTGCTGTGTGGACCAGCGGGTGACAGGGGAATATATAGCACATGGGGCTGAAAGCCTTCTCTATGGCGTAAAGGTGGCAGACGCGGGATAGAGTGACATAAAATCAGGAAGGGAAATAGACAGGGAGAGAGAGAGGACATACGATAGGGCACCATATGCCGGGGCGGCCGTCTGCCTTGTAAAGGGCATCGATCACGGCCGGGCCCCTTGTTGTTAAGGCAATTACAGCTCATCCCACCAACGCTGCGCTTTCAGTCTTATTACATGGGACAGCTATATAGTGCCGCCTCATCCATCATCTTTCCACAAGCCACTTTTTACCACAAAGTTGAATGTCTTTTGAGGTATCTTCTTACAGAGAAGACAGTGGTTATAAACCTATTTGGTGCACTGTCCTCCCGAAAAAAAAGCAGTTAATAAGCTTACAACGCCTCCTTTGTAAGCTCTAAACTATTTGTTTGTTGTAATAAACTACATTGGAAAAACACTGCAAATGTCTGCGGTTTTATTAAGATAAAGTTAGATAAAAAAAAAAGGTGATTTCAAAATCTTGAAATTACAATATGCATTAAACACTGTGAGGTTGTTTTGTGCTGGCCTTGTTTGTCATGCACACACACACACACACACTCTATCATAACTGCATCATGTCCCTCTCCCTTCAGGCTCTGCTCTTCTGTTCCTGTCCCGGCTCATACCACCGCCTTTTGGTTTCTGACCAGTCCTAATTTGCCTGCCTTGGCGCCGCCCCCTTAGTTTGTCGTCATGGAGATTAGGGCTCCGTTGACCCCAGGCCATTTACCTGGCTCATAAAACAGCGAGAGACTGGGGGTCTTTGACCTTACTGTGACCTGCCATACGGCACACACGGGACCTCTGCATTTGTAATAATAACCTGTTAGGGACACCTGCCCAGGAGGCTGTTTGCTTGCTTGATATTCCTTCGGCTTACTGGGTTCAAATGGATGAGGAGAGGAGCGTGGAAGGGGATGAGAAATGGCCCAGAGTGTGGCCTTGCAGACAGAGCTGTCACGCCCCAGTGAGCTCTCATGACATGAACATCATTGCCTTAAAAGCCGGGGGAGCCCCAAACCAATCTTAGTGCCTTACATTTGCTTTTTTGGAATGAAATGATTATAGGAAAATGTTCAAACAGCACGACTTTGGAGTTTTATTTTTTAGTTCCTAGGGTATCTATAATCTTGGTCATTATGGTTAATAAGATGATAAGCTCAGTATTGATCTTATGTAAAATATAGCAAATTGAGCGTGGTGTTTGGTAATTTTCACCATTTGTGGAACTACAAAAATGGCAGAAATGGGGTCTGTCTGTAGAGAGCATCTTAGAACAAGGTAAACATGACAGTCTGTATTGTGTTCACTCCACCAATGAAATAATGAAATTAACGAAATAATTAAGTGGATAAATGAGGGACTGCAGATGTAATGGCGTAATTGCAGTATTGAAATGTTTTCAGCAAAGTACAAGCTCACCTTACTCTTTCTGATAAATCCATATTTGGCTGAATGACTGTTCAGTGTTAATGTGGCTGTGTTGGAATTTTCTTTCCTCTCATTTTTATATTATAGGAAAGTCTTCTCAGAACACACACATGCTCACACAATGTAATCCTGATTAGAATCAGTGTTTCCACAGTTACAGTTACGGTGCTCAGCAGACTGGAAAAAAAGGAGATGAGGGGAAGGGCAAGCAAAGATAAAATGTCTGGCTTTTCATCTCGTCCCAGTCAGAGACCCATTTAGGCTCTTCGTAACCACAAGTATCTGGGACCCTGGCCAAGAAAGAACGTAGAGCCATGCAGCGTATTGGCCGCATGGTTCTGAAAGAACCAGTGATAGGCACAGTGTTTCTCAAATTGGGGGCCGGGACCCTTAACAGGTTGCTAGCTGCTTTTGTGGGCCTTGATACTAAGGTCAGTTCTTTTAATGACTTTATTATTGTTTGAGGTTTAAGCTATTGTTAATTAATATATATAATAATATAATTAAATAAGTGTACAGAAGTGGTTCATAAAAAAGTGGCCCAATTTACTTTTGGGTCATGGGTCAAACAGTTTGTGTGTGTGTGTGTGTGTGTGTGTGTGTGTGTGAGAGATCAATAGATCTTCATCACTCTTTTCTCTCCCCTCTGCTATCCGGTACTGTGTGTGCCCGTACGCATGCACGTACACATCCATCATGTAGGCCGTCTGCCAGTGGGATAAGTAATAAAATAACCTTTCTACTGTCTCTCTCTCTCTCTGTCTGTCTGTCTGTCCAACAAATACAGCCTACAGTTAAGTGCCCTGGTGCACACCTTGACACTCATGCTTTTTCAATTGACGCAGATCGCCTCTTTGTTGGTCACTTATACGTTGTTTTTGTGGCCCTGCCTGCATGTTTTCACCGGTGTGTGTGTGTGTGTGTGTGTGGTCAATCCCCCTGCGTGTTCTGTCTTGCCAGTATAGGTTTGTTGCGAAGCCAGACGTAATAGTAATAACAACCCAGCTGAGGTAATACGATCAGCTTTAGGAAATGGGGTTTACTGGATGTCCTGTGATGTGTGTGTGATACAGTCTGCCAGTGCAGGGATATATAATGATTTTAAAAATGTGGGACAAGGAGATATAGCATAAAAAAATTATGTAATAGAAATAGAGAAATACATATTTAAATAGCTCCAATATTGATATTAAATTAAGAATAAAATAACACAAAATAATGTATAAATATGGACATGAATAAATATATTAAAATAGCTAACCCTACGTAACTCGGTCGGTACCCTTAAAAGTACTGAGTTCAGTACCCAACTCTATCTGGCAGTAGTACATTTGGTCAGGCATGCCATTAAAGTCCACATAATAAGGTTAAATATTAGTAGGAATTGAAAACAAACAACTGCTTCTCTGTAATCAAGGTGAGTTATTCGTTTTAAGCCTCTCGTGTTTGTAAAAGATGAACAACAAATGAAGAGGCTAGCATTAGTCCAAAATAAACAGATAATAGACGTGCATGTCGTTCAATCATTCTGGATTTTTAGAGTTTAACAGAGATTAGTTGTGTTATTGACTGGTTTAGTCTCTTGTTGCCACCACTGAAGCCTGACACAGTGTTCAGATCTAGCTGTTACAGCAGATGACGTAACCTGTCTTTTAGTTATTAGTTCCCAGATAATGTTCAGGACCCTGTCAATAGCATGGCTGCGGGCAGTGCAATGTATGGGAGCCAGTCTGGAAGTGAACGAAACAGTCTGTTCTTTTGCCAGCTGCTAGCACACGATTGACTGCTTCACCCAAAGCATCAAATACAGAAAACAACCTCTACATTTAAATCGGCACTGATTTCCACTTAGTCTGTCTTGTGAGTCCCTTCCATTTAGCATTTTACTCCGGCTGTCGTTCGACCAAGTCCGCTGGCCTTGCCTGACCTACATAAATGTATACAAAGTATAAAAACATGTTAAAAGTATTAAATAATTGTTCACTGTAACATCTGCTAGCCCTCCCACTTACCTACAATGCTTTCTCTGTGCTTGTTCCCTTGGCAGCGACTAGGGATGTGCGCAATTAGTCGACAGTGTTACCCAAAGTGTGAGGGTACTTCAGGGGAGGCACAGGGAGATCAGCGAGGAAGATGGAAATCGCCGGCTCTATAAGTCAGATGCATTTTGTGAGGTCTGTGGCTGGGTAGGCACTAAAATCTTCTCCTGCATCAGGTCGTGTACCCATGGGTAAACTGCAAAATGTGACATAATGGGTATAAATATCAACGTTGTCATTTACTGGTGCTGGTACGGTCGGGAATTTTTTGTGCAATTTTTCATATGAGCAAACAAATACAACCAAAACAATGTGATTGGCTGCTAGCTACCAGAAGCAGATTTTTGTCTATGTAAGTCTATGTACAATTGCATCACATGACACGGGCCCTATTTTAACAATCTAAATGCACAGTCTAAAGTGCATGGCGCAAATGCATATAGGGCATGTCCAAATCCACTTTTGCTAGTTTAACTGCGAAAAAAAGTGTCGCCAGGTGCATGGTTTAAAAGGGTTGTACTTAGTTTCTGGATTGTGAAAGCACGCCAGCAGCAACAGTAGGATTTCCGCAGGAAAAAATATCTTGATGTACACAATAATAATCTTTCACATTGTAATATTTAGATTTTTTATCTTTTTCATGTTTGTGCTGCTGCTCCTGTGTGTAACAGGCAGAGTGTAAGCGCGTTATGCACCCGCCTATGTTCATAATGCGCCCTTGAACTAAAAGCCATTGACTTCAGACCAGGCTTTTGTTGGTCAATTGTGCAATCACTTTCTGCTGCTTCAAGATAACAATGCGCCAACAATTTGCCTTACTACACCTCATTTTAAGACACACATGCCCACGGGCGCTGAAATGGGTGCAAGTGCATTTGCTATTTAAACAACATGGGAGCTGGACGGGAAAATGACAACTGCATCGGTCGGAAACTAGCAAAGACACTTTTCGCGCTCTTGCGCTGCTTTGTGCTGGGTGCAAGATAGGGCCCCACATCTCTTTTCAAATGTATTTACATAAAACTTTATTATTTAACCATAACTGCATCTGTTTATTCTTATTTGTAGGGAGAAATTACTATTTTTACATCAACAATGTAATAGATTTTACCAAGACAGTTGGGAATTCGGGTGTTGGCCTGAAAAAAAATTATTGACCAAAGGGAGGCCTGACAAAAAAGAGTTTGGAAACCCCTGGACTAAACAAATAACTGTTGCTAATCGGGACCAGATATACTAGTTGGTTAAACTATTATTATTATTTTATGAATGTACAAATGTAATTACATATTGACCAGGGTTTTTTATTTATTTTACAAGGCAAAATTGGTAATTGGGTGTGTTATGACGGATTAAAAAAAGGGAAAATTTGGATTAATTTGTGATAAATTGACTGTTTCTGAGTGTGTTCTTACATTTAGACTAGTCGACTAGTGTACATTTAAACATAAGTTTAAATGTCAGGGAAATTAGTCGTTTGGAAAATCCCTTGCAGCGATGCACCATTGTTTTTGCTGCCCTATCTGTTTTCCTAATTAAGCTGTAATATGTACTTCAAGGTTGTGAGTGGTCAATAAATGTAGACTGATAAACAGAGTGTATGCCCAAATTATTACTATTGATCTGGCCTAGTCAGTTATTAACTGGATTTGCTTTTCGGAATTTTAGTGTTGGACTATCTGGGAGATGAATTGAACAGGAAAAATAAAGGCCAAAAGAAGAAAATGAGCTCAGGTTTGTGGGCGTGTGTAGCAGGGGTGGTGATGGATTTTGAAGGATTAGGGGGTCGGGACAGTCATTGGTAGTCATTGGTAGTCCTGAGCGCTAATAATTGATTGATCACACACATAAGACATAAACCCACACAAACACACAAACTCCATATTTCGACTGGACACAGACCTCTGTAATGGACTAAATCTAATCTCTCCCACACACACGCAAGCTTGACCTTGGACCTTGAAGGGTTGCGTGTTAAGGTCATTGGAACTTAACATGAGGGTGAGGATTCAGGTAGCCTAAATGGCTGGCCTCGACCCAGTAATGGTAAAGGCCTAGTAAATATTTTAGACAAACTAGATTGCTGTATTAACTGCTCTTTCTTTTGTTCTTTATCATGAGTGTTGTTTATTTATTAACAATGAGCAATCACTGCTCTTGGGATAAGCCTGAAATCTCTTTTGAGCAGAAAAATAGAAAGACCAAGGAATACAGGCAACGGTTCTGATTACTAAACTCCTCTGTGATGTGCTTGAAATGTATCGTTTAGCAGACATTCTCACATAACGGCACTCCTAGATATCAGTATATCCCATGGAATGCAGGTATGCGTGTGCCCGTACGCATGCACGTACATCCATCATGTAGGCCGTCTGCCAGTGGGATAAGTAATAAAATAACCTTTCTACTATTCTCTCTCTCTCTCGTTCTCTAATGCTTTGATGGCAGACGATGAATTACTTCGCAAACTGACAGGAATGCAGCATCCTGCCCCCTCATTTCCTCGCATGCTGGCCAGAGGAAAGAATAATAATGTACTACACATACACGCACGCACGCACGCACACACACACTCACACGCAGTGTCTTATCCCCAGAGGTCCCAGCGTTGCTTCACCCCTGCACAAGAGCAAGTGTTCCCGGGCTGGTTTTGTCATTTCATCACCATAATGCCTTGTTATTAATTCATGCTTCTGTTGTTTATCTAGAATCTAAATGAAGGGAGGTGTGTGTGTGTGTGTGTGTGTGTGTGTGTGTGTGTGTGTGTGGAGCAGCAGCAGCAATCTGATTAGTGTTGGGATGCTGTTAGCAATTTGTTATTAAGGAGAAAGCAGTGGACCATTTTAGGGTTGTACACAAGTTTTTAAGCAGAATATCACCAGTACTGGTAGCATCCCATAATTGGAGAAAAAACATTTTACTGAAAAAATACATGCAAGGGATTTGTTTTTTCTAATAGATTAGATGTGACTGACGGCATTCGATTTGTAATAGGCAGGAGCACTATAGCTGCAAGCAGACACACTCAGGGGCAGATTTACGTACGTTAGAGCGCGCAGCGTAAACGGCGACTTGGCCAGGCCGCAGAAAGTGCACACTGTGCCTTTTACGTTGGACGTACCAAACCTGCAGCAGATCGCGTAGTCACCGCATGTCACCGCATGTCACCGCATGTCACCGCATGTCACCGCATGTCACCGCCCTCTAATAAGTTGTGGTGCCCTGTTCGCTGAGTCGGTTAAAGTTAAATCATCTCTAATTTCTTCCAGTAACTGTATTATTGCATGACTGCTTAATCTGTAACACTTGATCTTGTTCACTCAATTGAAAATTCTTGTGGCAAAAATCCTCCCAGCACGTCTCCTTGGCCTGTGTCCATAGGCGTAGGTTTGGGTAGGGACGGTAGGGACATACACGCTGAGACACAGACGGTCGAGCACAGAGAGACTTGCATATAGAATGTGGTGTATACACATATTATTATTGCTGCTGGTGAATAAAGCAACGATTGACTCGATCAATGCCTACACCTGAGCCATTGGAGTCGTCAGTTTTCACAATGACATTAGTGTCATTATAATCATGAACAATGTTGAACTCATCTTGCTAATTAAACAAATATCGAGACCCATAAAAGGGTATCGGCAGTAGCAGAGAAAGATGTCCCTAGCAAATTTGAACCTCCAGTAAAGCTACTGTACGTCCTTGTGTCTTTGTCTTGCTCGGATGACTGTTGCCATTGTTTCCACTATAAGCAAACACACTTCCTGGATTACACCTGCTTTTAGGAGGTGGAAAAATTTCGCTGCAAAACAAACATGCGTGTTCCCTGCAGTTTTCATATACAACGCAATATGTAATCGGTCTCTTCTTATGGATCTCCTCCCATGTTTTTGCTCTCCCACTTTTCCCTTGACCCTCCCATGAATGCATATGCATGTGTAGGGAAAGCACAAACTGGGATTCTGCACTCCTGCGCCAGGCAGGATGCGGTTTTAGCTATTTGCAGTCTGTTCGTACATACCATGCCATGTTTTTAGGCGCACGTTGCGACAAAATTACGGCTAAAACAGGCGCTAACATGTTGGTACATCTTCCCCTCTGTGTTTCTCTGAAAGAGTTGTTCATACGTATGTTGGCAGCTTTATAGAATGCCAGGTTCACCAGATCAGGATAAATGAGATATTATTGAGAGAATGGTGTTTTCCTAGCTTCTTGTGTGTTCTTGTTTTAGAATGCACATGATTGACAACCGGCTAATGACGGTAATTGTACATGTGGGTGTACCTGTTAACCATCTGAAGGGTGAGAATTAAGAAGACGGTTGTTTTGAAAGTGGTTCAACAACGGACCTGCAAGTGTTGGCTGCACTTTGTCTGATGTACATTTTCAATTTGAATCAAAACACAGTGCTGTCCAACTCTGCTTAAAAAGGGAATCTTTAGTGAACGGAGGCAAAATACTAATGATAAATGCTAAATAAATGCTCAGGCATCAAGTGTGTTTACACTATATATGGAAATACTAGTTCCAAAGTAATACATTATATAACAAGGTCAAAACCTTGTTTAGTTCCAAAAGCGCATATTCCAGTGTTCAGTCAGTTTTGTTGCAATTTTAACATTATGTAAATGCATCATTGCAGGATAGTCTAGTGGTCTGGGTGTAGGACTCCCAGCCGGAAAGTCGTGGGTTCGAGCCCCAGAGTTGGCCTACCTGTAAGCATCCTTGAGCCTTGAGCAAGATGCCTAACCCCTATCTGCTCAATATAATAGCACCATGTTATGGTAAGTCGCTTTGAATAAAAGCGTGCTAAATTATCTAATTGTAATCATTGCTGTATGTTTCAAACAGCGTGTATTCGAGCAATAGATTGATGTCGCTGCAGGAGGAGCAAGACTCTACAATGACTACAATTGTTTTACAAAGAGCAGATAGAGGTTAGGCACCTTACTCAGGGATGCTTACAGGTAGGCCAACTCAGAACACTGCCCTACCTTGTCTCTCTATTGTCCATATAACCAGGTAGTAAACAAAATAATGATAATGAACCTAAATAGCAGAGAGGAAGGTGAATAATGCTACTTTATCCAGAATTTTTTTTTTGTTTTATACTGCTTATAAGATGTGATAGTATGAGTTTATAATAATGACTGTGGCTCTGGCAAGGGCACCTTCAATTAAAAATGTTAAAATAATCCCCTGCCATAACCACTTCAATGTGCTTCTCTTCTATGAAATCATTGTTCAGCCACTTGAGTCATGGTCCAGCCTGCTCTGTATTCCTCTCCTTTGCCTTTTGATGGCTTCAGCTGGTGTTGCCCGTATGTTCAGCCGGGCTCCCATTACTGCTGTCATGGTTACCGTTAGCCTAGTCTTTCTGTCTTGTCAGCTATCTGTCCAAACTGTCACTGCGGCGTAATCGCACCGACAACCACGGCCTCAGGTAAACGCCGACCGTACCAGTCGTATATTTATTACCAATAATCCACACATGCATGAATAATCCACTTGGTAGTCTCCATGGAGGGGTTAGCATGTACCCTCCGTCTCTTTGCTATGGTGTCTCCATCCAGCCCGCTCCCACGGTCCTAGGAAACAGGTGATTCATAGATTGCCCACACCTGTCCCCAATTGCCCCAGTCCCGTGAATTCTGTTGAGACATTCAACCAATACTCAGCACTTTTGGACCTTGCCACAAATATCTACTGCAGAAGTTATATTTGTGTCTGAGAAAGAGACGGGGAAAATCTAATCTCCACACTGACCATAAGCTAAAGCCTGAAAAAATGCAACCCTAGGCTTCTAACAGCCTATTTGAACCAGTCTTTTGTCTTGAATTGAAGTTGTTGTTGTGAAGTAACATTACCTATAGGGATGCAACGGTACACGGCATGTTATCTAACACTATCAATACGCACACATTCTCTCCCTGTTGCCTTCCAACAACAATTTGCAACAATTTCAGAAATAACGCAATCAGTGGGGGTATTCATAGCCAAAGTTTTGCAGCCTTATTCAGTGGTTAGTGACTCGGGATTTCGTCACCTGATTAAAAAAATTGAGACTGTTCAATGTCCGTTGCTGCACACAAAGTAATTCCCGAACTCTACAAAATATCATAGGAAGGAATTAAAAACGTGTTGATACAGAAACCCTATCTAGCTCTTTCCAATGATAGTTGGACTAATATTTTTTTTTAAATCTAAAAGATACAGAAACCGATATCGTGGCCCACGGTTCGGTGATAGATACCGAACCGTGGGCTCACTGTACCATTACATCCCTATTATTAAAGGAGTAAAGGTGTAATTTTATATTTTTCTTATCATCAAGCCTGCGAAAACAGCATTACAATGTTTTCTTCTTCTAACCCATGTTGAAGCCATAGAACGAATTAAAAATAGACTAAAGCTCTGACTTGTTTTAATACAAACAACAAATTTCTTACAACAATGGAGTTCTGTGGCTTCGAAGGCAGGTGCTACTTCTGTGGGCTAGATTGGAAATGTGGGTTAGTAGGGGAAAAACATTGTAGTTTTTTCTTTTCTATGCTAGACGAGGCTGTGTTGACAACAAAGAAAAAAATGTAAAATTATGCTTTAGGTAGTGAGGATTTGACATGTAATAAATAATAATTGGGAAATGGGTGAAAAATTTCTGCATAGAAGGAGCAGAACAGGTTAGAGATTAGAGTGGTCAACTCTTAGCATAAAGGCCCTGATTCTCGAACCCCTGCTCCTCCTGCTGTAAGCATTCTTGAGAAAGATGCCTAACCAAACCTGCTCTTTAATATTTGCAGTTGTACAAACTGTAAGTCATTGTGAGTATAAAAGCATCTTCTAAATGACATACTTCTAAGGCTACAAAGACCTTGTTGGTTGAAATGCTGAGCTACAATGAAAATCAGTGTGCAGACTTCTAGGCACACCTTTTTTGGGCTGCATCTGTGCCCAACTTGATGGTTGTGCACATTATTTGTACGTTAACACTTCCTGTCAGCTAAATCAAAGAAGTGAAATTAATTACAAACAAACGTAAGACTAAACATGAAGACTTTCAGACTTTTTGAAAAAGTGACGTATCTTTTAAGTTGTCAAAATGTCTGTGTACATGCTTATAGAAGACACGCTAAGAGCAGCCATTGTGTGCATGTGACCATATCCACTGTGACATGCACAATACATCATCTCAGGCTCAACAGAACGGGTCCGGAGATTCATGCTGACCTTTAGTAGTGGGGGTCACTGAACGTATGCAGGCCTACTGAGAGTACTGTCTAGCTTCGAAAGATGGCTGCTTACATCATATCAGGGGTCTCAAACTACCAGCCTGGGGGTCTTTAATTTAATACGCGGGGGGGGCGCGGGGGCGGCGGGGGGGGGGGGGGGGGGGGGGGGGGGGGGGCGGGCGGGGGGGGGGTGGTGGGGGGTGGGGGGGGGGGGGGGGGGGGGGGCGGGGGGGGGGGGGGGGGGGGGGGGTGCGGGGGGGGGGGCGGCGGGGGGGGGGGGGGGGGG
>JAOEHI010000486.1:0-13701 GCA_025447815.1 Percopsis transmontana
CCTGAGGATTCAAATGACAGACAGGGAAACAGACAGGATACACTAGGGAGAGGGAGAATTACAGACACGACAGGAAACCAGGGAGCGCTGCCCGCTCATGACACTTACAGTATAGCAATGGGGACCAAAACTTTGTGTTTTTTTTAAGGGGTTGAAAGCGTGTGTTTGTATGTACTATTTTGAAATCTACTGTATATATGAGGTAAACAATAATTTGCCGTGTATACTTATTGCATGCGGGGGCATTTGCACTGTATCTGAGTGTTACAGCATTGCAGATATGCATTTTATTACTTATGATACCAGAGAGAAAATGCATGTCGTCTTAATTTGCGTTAACCTTTAGAGGTGCACTATTTTACATCATACAAATAACAACCCAGACTCAAACTTCTATATTTTAATCTGTAGCCCTCATTTGCCTGCCTTGAAGTATGACAATGGCAGAAACAAGATTACAGAGCGTGTATTGATATTCAGCACCGCACACTAAATGACCACTAGATGTTTCTTTCTCTATTCTATGGAGGAGATAGTTTACGACACGTCTCAGGTGGTCCAATCAGACCCCATGTACAACACAGAAGCATGGAAACGGTTCACTAACAATGGTGACCATCACAAGGGCCGTGGGGCTGTCAGCTGAGTGTGTGCTACAGGGCGTTTGGCGGCCAGCGCCTGGGGTCTGGAGGAAAGAAATGTACCACGGAGGAGTGGGTGAGACACACACGCAGGGGTTGAGACACGGCTTCCTGTGTGCGTTTCCTGTGTGTTTAATGTGGAGCTCAGAGGCAGGGGCCTCTTTCCTGTGTGTGATGGGTGCCAGGCCCCTCCGGATCGGATGCACAGACAACACCGCACTAAACACAGCTCAGCTCAGTTGAAGCACATGGCCAAAGAGTCACGATGCTTGCACATGAAGACGGCTTCACAAGGTCACATACTGTATACACACACACACACACACACACACACACACACACACACACACACACACACACTCTTTCTCCTTCTCTCTCTCTGTCTCTATTTATCTATCTGTAGTTACTCATTTTCTCATGTCCCTGCCTGGGAAAAGACACCTGCCCGCTTCACGTAAAAAATGGTGGCTATCTGTTATGTCTTGTGACTTCAAGCAGAATATGGCTTATTTATGAGCATTGCAAAGCACAGAGGAGATGTGAGAATGAACATTTCTATGAACTAGTGTGTGAGTGGTGTCTTTGGACATGTACAGGAGCGCATAGGAGGGTCAGGCTGTGAAGACAAACCCTCGGTGTCTCAGCAAACAGAATGTTTACCCAGCGAGCAGAGTAGCTTAACACAAAAAACAGGCGACAAAGCAAAAGGCCACGGGCAGATGGGAGACTTGACAAGAAGGAAAATAGGAATCTGGAATCCTACCGAATCTGGTAGGCAAGCACAGACACACACATAGAAACTGTGATGCAATTCTACCTTCTGACGGGACCCAGTGTGGTTGGGACAAGCTAATTAGGGTGGGTTCTTTTCTGGCTTTCGGTTTAACTACTCAAACAAGAAAACGTCCCACACAGACCTGTAGCTATAAGCGCGCACCCATGCCAACTGATGAGATGAACACACACACACACACACACACGGTGAGAGGTGAGTTACGGGTGCATATGGCAGTCAGCCAGGACGCAGAGTTAAATCCGTTTTCCAGACACATGCAGATAGGCTGGGCCGACCGAGAGCAAAACAGCCGCCAGGGCTCTGTCATCACCTGCATTTGATAAAGAATATAAATACAGATGAGCCGGCGAAGACTGCCTATGCAGGATGAAATATTGGCGGGAAAGGTAAGAGGGGCAAGGTAATAAACATTTTGAGTCACCGTCTGTAGCCATAGGAAGCTGGTTCTCATCTCTACCGCACGGCACAGATACATCAACCAGATACACATACAGTACCTCTCATCGGTGTCATTTCCATTCATGCTGCAAAGACTGTACAGACCTCCAAGTATCAGCTAACCATCAGCTAACAGACCAGATGGATGTGCGTAGGCCTGCCACTGACTGAGCGAGTCCGGCTGTTGCCTCGACTCCCCCGGAGGACGTCTTAAGAGAACCCCAGAACGGACCATCAACGAGAAACGTGCTTTTATTGTCCAACCGTGTGCTCAGAATTCAACAGAACCGAGCGATTTCACGTTGGCTGCGGGCAACAGATTCTACTCAGGTATCATGCCTGTATTCACTACACGTGGAAACGATGCATGTGCATACTGCATGGGGAAATAGGACGAGAGAAATACTGAAATCACACAAACACAGCTAGGTCTTACCCACAACCTGAGCCAAGCCACATTACTCATCGGGTAGGGTTATCCCTGCAATGTGTGTGTGTGTGTGTGTGTGTGTGTGTGTGTGTGTGTGTGTGTGTGTGTGTGTGTGTGTGCATGGTTACACTAACGCTGGGGGAAATGTATGTGATTATTGAACTAGAGAGTAGACCAGACTAGTTCCTATTCAGAGGGCTCTTGAGGGAAGAAAAGACCTCTCTCTTATTTGACGGCCTTCCCAAAGCCTTATTACTTTCCTCTGAAAGCATTGTTGTGTACCCTTCACCGCAGAAGTCATTTATTTAAGGGATAAAAGAACCGCACCTTGGCGGACAGGGGATGGCTATTAGGAGAAAAAAATAAAATCTTTTCATCTGTCCTTACAACACCGTGTGGCTGATAAAAGCACATCCATTAGTTCAGTTACCAGCTGTGGCAACTCTCTGTGTTTGAATCCTGATTAGGTGTAGCATGATGACTACTTCAATACGACATTAAAGCCCAGACATGCTTTCCAGAAATACATTACGTTGTGTAGGAGGGGATATTCCTTAATCCGTGCCTGGCCCATTTATTGCTCCACATTGTGTGGTGTCCCAAAATGAACAGGTCTTAAAGGTACACTCCTCAATTGCGTTTTAGTGGTCACCTGAGGGGACCCCACAACTGAGGGGTTGATAACATTGCTAAAGCCTCTGTGTGTGTGTGTGTGTGTTGGGGGGGGGTTCATCCACAAAGGTAATTATAAACAGGAATCGAGGAGTGTCTCTTTAACTTGGACATGGCAGCCACGTAGAGGGAACAACAAGGGACAGGGACACTGGCCTTGTGTGGCTGTGGGGAGAACTATCCATGCATTGCATTATCCACTTTAGTTGCTACGCATTCAAGCATAAGGCTCCTCGACCAGTGACGTGACAACGGAACGAAATACCAGAACCTTTAGATCAGTCAGGATACAGTTAAGAGACTTTAGTCGGTTTGTAATAAAAGGTCAACGGGATTTTTCTTGCCCACCGTCTTGCCCGAGAAGGAACGTTTGTCATTCTACCGTAAGCATGCAAATCCTCCGCGGGGATTAGAGTTAAACCTTGACATTTACAGTTTGCTTGTTTTTCCTCCCACAGAAATACACAATACTTTTGTGTCACCACTGTAGCGTTCATTATGATAAAGGTGTCATCACCCTTTTATTAGGAGCTGTAAATCACTGGGTGATTCAAAAAGGTTAGCTTGTTGTTAGCTGCTTTGTCTCCGCCACCACCAAATAATGCCCTCTAATGGCTGAATCTCTGCTGCCCTCTAGAGGCTTAACACTTTATGGTGTATTGTCAGGTATGGTACATAATAATATAATATAATATAATAGCCAAAAAGTTATGAATATGAATCAAAAAGACACAATGAGACACTAAATAGATCAAAATGCAATTCATACAAATATGTGATTTAAAAAATGAATACAGTAATGTCTCATATGTGCGCTATTTGTACAATATACACAATTATGGGAATATTAAAATATTACAAATATATACTGTACAAAAATAGAATAGAGGCGAATTTAAGTTGCACTTCTACCCTGGGACACTAGAGGACCCTAGAGAGTCAACAGTTTGGATGTTGAAGACGCTGTGTGCAACTGTCACCGCTTGGGATGTAAATCGCTTTCCTCAGAGCTCCAAATAAACTGACCAACTGGAGTTCTTCCTTTAGATTAGACCCACGTTGCCATGTTGCCGTCGGGCAAAAGACTGTACAGCCCGAGGGCTCTATTGAGAGGTACATATAAAGTGTCATCACATTAAACAGAGTAGGAGAATGACGGTACTCGATATGCACATGTTGTGTTTGCGTGTGACATTACAGTACTAGTGTAGTGCGCATGGTATTTATTTATTTATCAGCAGTAGTTGAGCATGAGGGAGACATGAAGTCTGGTAAATCGCCAGGCTCAAATGTGGACATAAACATACATCGAGTTAAAGAAGCTGTTTGCATTTACAAGCCTTTATTCTTAACAACATGACCAATCTTTGAAGAGTGCTGATGCTCAACCTGTGACGCAGCGATAATGGACTGGACTACAGCTGTTTGTTGGCCTACTGCTGACAAACGGGTGGTACTGAGATGGGCAGCCTACAGAGAGAGGAGACATGGGCTAGGTTCTGTGTTCTTCATCACCTAGGCAATTGGCTAAATTACAAATGAAATGAGAAATTCAGACTAGAATAGCAAATCACCATATCCTAATCACCAGGATAACATTTCACGACTCATCACATTGACAATATTTGCATTGACTTTAACACTATAGCCCCAGCTGCAATTATGCTACCAGAACTTCTTTTCCCACAATGCCCTCAGGGAAAGCAGGAAGTGTTCACGTAGAACGGGAGAAAGCCGAAGCTAACGCTACCGGTAGTAAAGTTTGTTTATTTTTTATTTTTTTAATTCGTACGGTTATTTGTTATCAATGACTGTTATAGCACCAGTTCAAGCTCCTGCAAAGAAACGGGATCTTTAATCCATTTATTTTGAATCAGAAGGTAGGAAACTACTCGTAACGTTTTCACTTTTGTTTTATAATCCGTAGTTGCGATAATGTTTACTCATCTCTGGTAACACAATCGTATGCCGTTCATTGATCGTAGGCTACCCGCATTGGACCCCCTCAAAACGTGCGTGAGAATGGCTCACAACAAGGGGACGGAAACTGAGCCTCGGATCTACGGTTTTGCTCGAAGTTCGTGCGCAATACTAACGCACTGTGTCTGTATTGTCTTTACCGTATTAATCGCCGTTCTGTCACGACCAGGCACAAGTGAGTGTTCCTGCCGCATTCCCATAATCGACCTATTCCGTGTAGTTCAATGCCCGATTCACTAATTAAATATCTGTTTGTTGTTCCAGGTTGGTTTTCTTGGCATCCTTTCCTCATGTCACTGGCTGTAAGTCGTTAAATGTGCTTACTTGGAGTAAAAGTTAATCCATTTTAAAAGGACATTCCTCCATTTGTGTGTGTGAATTGTCCCTCTTTGGTTGAAATCAGCGTCACATAAATGTTGTTTTGGGTTGAAACTCAGGGAACCCTCTCATCTCTCTATGTCTCTATACCCCCCCCCCCCCCCACCCTGCCCCTTGTGGACAGTTGCGTTGCAACTGAAAACGTGTGTTCTGGGCGGGACGATATAAAACAACTGGGAGGTTCCTTCAGGAGGTTCAATGAAATCCCATATTGTTCTTTTCGTGTGTCTCCCCCCCCACTCCCAGTTCTCCTTCTTCATGACCGAGGCCATACTGGCGTTCTCCCCCAACGGCTCCCCCGTCAAAAGGTTCCCACACAAGATCAAGGGGCGCGTTCACTGGACCCTGCAGTGCCTGTGCGTGACCTGCGCGGTCCTGGGTCTGGCGGCCATCTTCTACAGCAAACACCTGAACGGCAGAGCCCACTTCGCCTCGTGGCACGGCCTGCTGGGCCTGGCGACCGTGTGCGCGGTCGTCGTGCAGTCCCTGGCCGCGCTGCCCCTGCTGTTCCACGCCCTGGTGAGGGGCTGGTCCCTGGCCAAGCTGAAGCGCTACCACGCCACGTCCGGCCTCCTCACGTACCTGCTGGGCAGCGCCAGCGTGTACCTGGGCCTCTGCTCCCTCTGGTTCACCGAGGCCGTGGGCCGGCACGCCTGGTACCTCTCGGCTCTGTGCCCGGCGCTCAGCGCTCTGGTCGTCATGAACCAGGTGACCAGTGCTTACATGGCCAAGAAACGCCTCAAGTCCTGACCGGCGCCACATAGGGGCCGAATGAAAACTTATTAGACAGCGACCATGATGGAATATGAATTTTATTTATTTTTGGGTCTAATTTTGGGACTCTGAAGCATTCCTTACTAAGGCACATTGAGCTCAGTCTTAAGTCTGTGTGTGTGCGCCCTCTGGTGGACAACCTTTTTTTTTGTTGCATTTTGACACGTGCAACAAATTCATAAATATCAAGTCTACAGTGTCACTGAAGGAGTCTATGATAGTACTGTAATACTTTTGAATGGTTCAGTTATTCTGTACGTTACATTAAGATATGTTCCATAATTCAAACATCTGCAAAACTGTTCACACTGCAATAGGTGTTTTATTGTTAAAATAAAGAATAACATTGATAACACAGTCATATGCTGCTCCACTTTTAGGCTGCATATACAAAGTGAAAGTTCTCTTACTGGTTTAGCCACCAATGTCAAACAAAAAGGTTAAAAATTGTAATTACAAAAAAATGGACAGAATATATGTTCCATCATAAATAAATACATTTGGTAAACACGAAGTAATGACCAAACTACCAGAGGTGAGCCAACACCAATAAGAATATATAAAAAAAACATTTAAAAAATTGAAATACTATTATAAAACAAGCTATACACAGTAAAATAACTGACTAATGAACTGACAAGATCAGATTCAGATGAGAAGTGTTTCCAATGGAATAAGAAATGGAGTAGGCATGGGCAAATGTACAGTTCACAAGCTATTGTGAACGCACCGTGCTCTGTCTGAATTGGACAAACCCAGTCAAATGTTCTCATCTCCTGCGCGAAACTGGAGAAAATAAACAAAATTAAAAATGTATCAACATATCTGTTGATACATTTTTAATGAGGTCAGCGGGAAATCATAGAAAATGGGGACAGTATTGGGGGCTTTACGGAAAAACAAGGCAGAGCCCACGAGAAGAATGATATGATGAGATGCATGTCCAGTGTTCTCAGGTGTAAGGACCATAATAAACTACCCTATATAGACGAGGGACCTTTTCCAAACCTAGCACTCTTGAGTCGTCATCACAAAACAGAACTACAAGGCTACAGGATAAAGAGCAGCAAAGACAATTCCCTACGCACCATGAATCTACACCGACACTACTGAAATAGGCTACACACTGCACTGCTTAAAAATAAAAAAAAGAGATCCATTTGTGAAGATCTACCCCCATAATGGCGCTGTCAACATGGTAAGGCCATTATATAGCCCAACAACTTGAATGTATCATTAGGCTGTTGTGGCATAGCTTACAGCGGCTACATAGGCTACTGCCGTTTGCACCTCGCTCAAGTAGAACAAAAGCAAAAATATTCCATAGTTCAGGTGCCATCTGTCTACGTGTTTCTAAGTATGCTAGGAGCCAAATGTAACAGTCAAAGTAATGTAGCACGCAGGAGGACATGTCGGATTATAGATACCCGGGTTAACATGAGTAAAATATGAACACGTAGCAAAAGGCAAATGCTACTGTGTGTTGAACTTGCAAAGTTAAATCTTAGTGTATGCTCCCATTTACCTGCTGCTGCTTTTAGTCCTAACACAAGGTTTACTTTAAACTTGTCTTTATTTGTTTGACGCAAACTGACTCAATGCTCAGTAGTTCCTCAAACAGACCGTAAAAAGATGTACTGACATAAATATTAAGACTCAATACACCATTTAAGTCATTTAAGGCTAAAACTGAAAGAACACAGTCCAATGTTTGTGTCCAGCTCCCGTGCTATTAAAGGCTAGCACGAAGCAAGTACATTCATTTTAATTTTAAGGACTCCTCGAAAGAAATTAAATCTGGTTACCCTGCAAGTCATAATTATGTGTGATCAAAATAATAAACCACCTCCTGAAAAACACCCCCCAATAACCCATTCTACACACTGCACAGTAATGACTTGAAATATGAACAATAATAATGAGCACTATTTACAAATATAAACATTTTTAGTTTATAGTATTATGACCAAGACATCCAGATCATACACACGTGTCCTTTTAAACAGAAGGTTCTACAGTGTCTAGTAAAGGGCTAATAACTAAAATAACCTTTCTGAACAATTCTTAGAAAAAAGAAAAAAAAAAAAGGTACACCATGAAGGATTTCCAGGAAATATATCACCGCCGAGTGGAATGAAACAAGCACTCACGCTGCATTCTTCGGGGCCAGAAAGCATCTTTCACCTGCTATTCCTACATTTGGTAGCGTTCCAGTTTTGCCCACTAGAGGGCGCATTGTAAAGTTGAAACTAACTGTGCGGCAGAGCAGTCCGGCCACAATTTCTAAAAAGACACTTTGAAGTAATATACTATAGAGGAAATCCAACATGGAATATCTTGTTCTCAAATTGTTGTATGTAGGTTTAGAGAAAAATAAATTAAGTTAAATGTCTTACTTAAAAATCCAACCAAAATGTCTGTAAAGCCCCTTCATTGATTTTAAATGGTCCCATAAAAAAAAAGTCTGTCGTTTGGGATGAACAAATGAACTAATCTTAGGAAAAAGTACAATTTCCTGATTCAGTTGCCTGATGCATGGTTGTGTGTAATTTGTAGGCAGTTTACCCATTTCATGTTTTTCCAACATAAATGCTAAAACTGACACAATTAATGGTTATCGGCCAGCCTAACAGTATCCCACCAGGTATTTTATATCTTAAATATATTGTATTTAAAACAGAATTATTTTAAATCAGCACATTATTAAGGATACATTTCTTTTTTTACTTCTACTCCTACGCAATTCAACCTGTTTGAACACTCGATACAAAACCAAAGAGCATTAATAGCATTGGCAGTAGGGTTTCCAAATGCATATCAGCTAATTACATTTCTATAGCATAGAACAACCATTTTAATAGCAAATATATCTGCAGCTATGCTGAAACGGGACAGGTTTCTTTCACGTAGCTACAACTGTCATTTGTTAAATCATTATCCTCCCAATGTTATTTGGCTTTACCATCGGGCTTTTGAACACCTGTTGTGGTTGTGTACAAAAAAAACAACAACAAAAAAAACTGTCTCCTCTACGAGTTCCCCCAGCTGACTGTGGCGAAATGAACATGCCCCTTTCTGAAGCAGTTTGTACGGGAGGTCACCTCCTCAAGGTTCTTACTGCCCCGTCACCTCTATGACGTCGTCGTCGTCATCAGAGCTGCTGCCGCCGTTCTCCGCAGTCGGGTGCGTGTCGGGCTGACTCAGCGCCGCCCCCAACAGGCTGGAGGTGGGATTGTTATAGTGGGAGAGGAAACTGGACGCAGAGGACCTGGGGCCGGCTCCGGGGAAGCCCCCGGCTCCGGAGAGCAGCGAGTTGGAGTACATTCTGTGCTCGGGCAGCAAGGGCTGGCTGTAGCTGAGGGGGTAGCTTGAGGACAGCAGACCGGCCATGTTGGGGTTCAGCAGGTAGGGGGGCAAAGAGGCGGAGCAGGAGGTGGAAGCGGACGGGGTGGAGGAGGTGGGGTTTGCGGTGGCGGCCGAGGAGAAAACAGAGGACAGAGAGGAACATGAGGAGGAGGGGGGGGGGAGCTGTCCGTTCCCTGTGGACAAGGGGCTCAGCAGGTCTGGCCCTGCGGAGGAGAACATGGACCGCAGGTCTCCCAGGGGCGGCCCTCCGGGAGCCTGGAGGTAAGAAGACCCGCCAGTTCCGCCCATGAGAAGCGGGTGACCCTGGGGCCCCAACAAAGAGGAGTTCAGACCCACAGAGGGGAAGCCTGCGAAACGCGTTGCGGCAGACGCGCGTTTGTTGCCATGGGAATCAGTACTCATTTTGCGCTTGACGCCGTGCGCGTCCCCGAACTGGGAGCAGCCTTCCTCGCCTGCCGGCACCGCGGGCGGGACCGGAGGCGACGGCATCTGGTTCGTCCCAGCGTATGCGGCGCTATCTGTGGCGTAGCGGCTGAGCTCTCGAAGAATCTCTGGGCTTCCCTCCGGGGTGGAGGGACACGGGTGCCGGTCTGGGCTTCCTTGCTGCTCTGCGGGGGAGGAGCAGCCGTTGCTGGCTGGCTGGCTCCGAGCACCCTGGGGGTCTAGAGAAATGAAGCAGAGAGGCACTATGGAAGATACGTTCACGTCCATGCTGCCACAAAACGGGGCCGGACTTTGGTGATGCTCCCGATGTGAACACGATGTGCCTCAACCGAGCACTAAATGCGCTGCTCTCGAGACAGATCTCGTTGAACTTGCCCTCACCCATATTAGATGAAAGTAACGTTAACGGAAAACTATTTTCCCTTATTACTTATGGAATTTGATATTGCTTTGATGAGGAGACACATTAGCTAGGTGTGCTCCCATAAACTGTGACCGGGCTGCACGGTTTGCATTAGTAGTTTTGTTGCAGCGTGATCAATACACATTTACCCGTCAATGCAACTTCATTAAACGATTTATTAAAACGATGAAAATCTTAATAGGGAGAACTTTAGCAGCCCAATGAAACATGAGGCTGTGCAGAGCCCAATTAACTATGAGACGTGCTGCGGGTTAAATGAGTCGTCTCACAGCTTTGCTCTCATCTATATGAAACTCTTCCAAAGTGCCATTCAAGCGCTCCCATTAGAAGTTAACAAAGGTCAGTTAGCTGGAAGCAATCATCCTGAACTCGCCATTTACAAAAGGAACTGGAGACCTCTTTCTCATAATTGGAAGAGGTATAAAATATGATGTATTAAGTTGGTGAACTATAATGGGTTCATTTCTATTTACAATGTAGCCTAATCACATTCCACCCAAAAAAACAACATCAAAAACAAAAACAAAAAAAACACATTAACAAATGCACCTAGAAATCCTTGATTCTGTAACCTTTAAAAACGCATACTACACCTCTTGATGTGCCAGAGTCGTCCACGGCTGGTCTACTGATCTTTCCGGAGCGGACAGCAAAAATTCGGCCATCGTTTGTCCTAATGTAGGTACCTGCATCGGACAGTACAAAAAGTCAAAGAAACGGTTCATTAAAATGCACTTTCCACAGGTGCGGCGTTCACTATGTGGCTGTCACTACCTTTAGACCCTCTGATGACGTGGATACTCTGTCCCGCACCGATTCGGGCCTGTACGTCTGTTGTGCTGTTGGCTCCTGGAATCACAATATCTGTCGAGGGAAAACAGTACACGTCAGTTATCCGTCTAGTCGTGGCGAGGCGAAGTGTGACGACGGAGAAAACGACCAAAATAGACTTGGGGAATACGGAGGTTTGATGTATTCACGCACTTGACAACTTAAGAGGTTGTGTACATGTGCTATTAAAGATACCCTCCATAATAAAAAATAAAATAAGTATTTTTTTTATATATATTCTTTAAAAAAAAAAAAAAGCCCCATTCTTTAAAAAAATAAAAAATAAAAAAAATAAATATATATATATTTTTTTTTTTAAAGAATCGATTTTTGAGCTGGAAATCGATGTAGTATATGGCGAAATTAAATGTCGCGATATATTGCTGTATCGATTTTTTAGCCCAGCCCTAGTTATGTATGCATGCCTATAGTAAACCTATAGATTGGGAGCAGTGTGTGGCCACCTCAATGCTTACCAGTTGTGGTGACAATCTTCTGTACGTGAACGCCGGCCCTCTGGAGGTAGTTGACGGGAAAGCTGCCCCCCGAGCTGGACCCGGCCATGCCCACGCCCGCCTGGCGGGGCACCATGGGTATCGGGGTGGATTGGATAGGGCGGACGCTCGCCACAGGTTTCTCGTCTGGCCTTACCGTGGGACGCCTGGGAAATTAAAACCTTTACATTTTACTAAGAGCCCTACTCTGGACTCAAGTCAAGCAGTGTGCTAGAATGGTAAAAGGTAAAGGGACTATATAGCGCTTATTTGTACCAAACAAAGCCACCCAAAGCGCTGTACATTGCCTCACATCTACCCAGTCACACACCCATGGTGGTGTCTGCCATGCAAGGCGCCATCCAACACACCGGGAGCGGTTAGGGTTAGGCGTCTTGCTCAGGGACACCTCGACACTTAGACAGAAAGTTGGCGGGTATCGAACCAGCGACTTTTTGATCGCCAGACGACCTGCTCTACCCCGTGTCGCCCGTAGAAATGTACAGTGGGCTCCAAAAGCCCGAGACCACCGGTCAAGATAGTATTTGTTTTTCTCATTACAAATGGTAATATCAGCCTAAAGATTTGAGTGAAACGTTTCTTTGAAAAATGTCAGCCTAGGTTTGACATTTGTCAGTCCAAGTTGCCGCCATGAATGTTCAATGGTCGGGTGACTGGGGAGGAAAGTCCATGACAACCTTCAAGCAGTTCTTGTGTGTTGTTGTGTTTTTAAATGTTTCTGAATCCTCAACCCTTGTGATTATTTCCAGGGTTTACGTGAAAATATTAAGGAGAATTTCAATGTGGACTTTTGGACCCCACTGTCCAATGAAAACTAATGTCACTGCCTACATGAGGCACATTCACACATTGAGAAATGTGCGAATGTTAAATCCTTTACAGTTTGACACTGACCAGTTGCGTTGGCTAAATGCTGGTATATTAGTGAGCGTCTGGTCACTGGTTGGGTAATAGTGGGCATACGAAGGTCGAGAGTAAGGCACAGAGGCACGTTTCTCATCCTCGTAGCTCTTCTTGGCTGCTCTCTTCTCTGCTTTGGTTAGCTTCGACTCCTTCCGATCCACTAGAAGAGACTCATGGTGGAACGGTTGCTATGGAGAGAAACCAAACAAAAGGGCTGACGGTGAGAACGATTTCCACTCATTACCAGGTAACTTTTTGATGCTTACAAACCAAACGGGTACCTTGGTGATAAGCTGTGGATAGAAGAGACAAGCCTGGCCGATGACTTCCTCCATGTTGTCGCGTGGCTCCAGAGAGAATCTGGACAGGCTGGGCTCCTCCTCGACAAAGTGCAACAGCGAATCCACCTCCTTACGGGTGAAGTTCAGCACTGGGTTCAGGTCGTCCACCACGCGGTCTACGCACACCAACACAAGGGTTTAAAACGTGAACAGAAACGCACAGAGACGCACACAAACTTGTTGTTCACCCCCCACACACACACACGCACACACTCACCGGACATGCTCTGTTTGGAGACCTGTCTGTCGTAGATCTTCTTCTCCAGGGTGAAGTCGCAGACGAGGCGGTAGATGTAGCAGGGTTTTCTTTGACCGTAGCGGTACACCCGACACACGGCCTGGGCGTCATGGCACGGGTTCCAGGACGCGTCGAACACCACTACGCGGTTGGCGCCGATCAGGTTCACCCCCAGGCAGCCCGCTCTGATTGGGCCGCGGCAAGACAATGACGAATATTACAATTAGGGAATTTAGCAGACGCTGACATCTAAAGTAACTCACAACGAGTACGGTTACAAGTATTACAGGGGCTTTTACACTCCCAACTGTTGTTGGGAGTGTAAAAGGCACAGTGAAGGGCTGAGGCAGCTACCTGGTAGACAGCAGGAAGACCCATGCTAAGGTGTTCTCTGGGTTATTGAACTGGTTGATAAGACGCTCTCGCTCTGAGGCAGAGGTGCTCCCATCTAGTCCTGTAGATGGAGAGGGAAAGGTTATTCCAACCAGAGGAGCAGTCTCAGTGGAGTGGGCAGCCTTGAAGCCAGACTG
>JAOEHI010000487.1:2500-13701 GCA_025447815.1 Percopsis transmontana
ACAACCATGCAGAAACTAAAAAAATACTTAAAAAATACTTCTTAAAAAAATCACTGGAGCAAAATAAATGTCAAAAATAACTGATTTATAATCCAAAATGAAGGGGGACGAAAAATAAAATCTTAATTGATTTAAAAAAAGGACTTCTTTAACCAAAAATAATTAACATCATACTCCAGTTTAAAGGTTAAGTATGCAATTTTGTAGAATTGAGCCAGAATGAAGATAAACCAGCCAGTCTAGCACTCTAGGTCAGATTTAACCAATCAAGGAGCAAGGAGCCATTCCTTGCCTGTCCCCACTGCAGACTTCCTGAAGACTTCTCGTCTGAAGAAGAAATGATTGTGATTGGTGGGTAGGGAGTTCTAACCGGTAGGGAATGTCTTCCAGCATCTGAGGGGTTAAATCTGATGTGGAGTGCTGGTTGTATTCTTTCACATTTCTGCTCATTCTGGCTCTGTTCTCAAAAGTTGTCTACTGCACCTTTAACCAGCAGGTGAAACGGCGATAACGACGGCGCATTTGTTATGGTGGTCTGACCAGTAACACTCCAGTGCATTAACTGGTCCCAGTATGACAGCTCACCCTAACTAGAGCTACCTGTGTATGTGTGTGTGTGTGTGTGTGTGTGTGTGTGTGTGTGTGTGCAGGGTGAAATTTGGATAGATTTTCAAGGTAAGGCGTTGTACACACACTCCACCTCTCCTCGGCTCTCCTCTCTAACATCTGGTTGTAATGAGGAACACAGTCAGACGTTTAGCACCTCCTCATGGGCTCCTGCTCTTAAGGTCAACCCCTGCTGGGTGCGTTTGTAAAACCGTCATCTGCGCCTCCCACCCCCCCCCCTACCACCACGAACGTCCTCCACTCTCCTCCCCTCCGACCCTCCAGATGCTACTGCTGTCTGCGTGCTGAGTTTGGCAGGGTGTGTGTGGATGTGTACCACAGCTGTCGAGGTGATCTTTGAGCTGATCTGTGCTTCATAATTAAAATGACCACTAAAGTCTGGTCCATTTATCTTCCAGGTCAACTTCCTGCAAAAGTGTTCAGGAAAGTGCCTTGCTCCTAGGCACTTTAACAGCCTGCCACAGGAACCCAAACTGTGAAGCCCATGTGGTTCACAGAACATGTGAATTGCCTTCTCGTATTCAATTACAATGAAAGTTGTAATTAAGCTCACCTCCTTCTACTAATGAGGTGAGCTTATCTATTGGTTATCGAGGCAGAGCCAATCATCCTGTGGTGTTCAATAAGATGCCTGACTGGAGAAAACTTATGAAACAAGCTGAATTTCAATGACCTAGAGTAGATACTGCATTTTGATGTCATGGTTTAAAACATCACAACTACTACAAATATGTTTACATGCATACAAACGCTGAATATTACGGTATTATTTTGTGTCAATTGTTATGTCAATAACTATGCCAATAATCCATGTCGCAATATTGTGAATAATTGTGGAATGTGAGTGTGCATGTTTAATACAATGCTTAAATTAAGCATTTTTTTCCATCAGCAGGGGGAGATAATTCCCCAAGGTTTCAAAACAAACTTGCATAAATCCTAGGGTGAATTGATAAGCATCATCTCCAATGCGCCCTACTCAACGGTAGCCTCTGTGTTTCAGCAAACGTTTTAGGGGCAGGGACTACTGTGGGGATGTAACATATTCTGCTTAATGGAGCTTTAAAGGCACACTCATATTCCACCATTATACTGATATATTCTGTGTGTGGAAAGTAGATTTATTCTGCCTCTCGGATGGGGACTTAGGGAGGAGCCGGGGGTTTCGAATCAGGGATACAGTCTATGTGTCTGTCTATCTCTATAAGAACTGCTGTCTATACTGTAGATTATTAGAGATCAGATGTTGTTTCTGTGGATATTATGGGATGCTATGCAGGGGAGCGATGACTGAGAGAAGACAGAATGTTCTGTCTTTGAGCTAAAATTCTGTTTCCGGAAATCTGTCCTCCCCTTCTCTCTCTCTCTCTCTCTTTCTCTCTCTCTCTCTCTCTCTCTCTTTCTCTCTCTCTCTCTCTCCAGTCTAACTCAATGTCTTTCCATCAACAGTCTATCACATGTCACCATGACAACGCCTGTCTAGACAGAGAGGAGAAGAGAGTCATGGTGCGCCTCCTCCTCCTCCTTTGCTCTTTTTCTCACCTCCTCTGCTCCTCTCCTCACGTTTGAATGAAATTAAATAATCTTTTCATCACAAAAAAAAATAGATATGAAAAGAGGGTTGGGGGGAGGGTTGGGTTGGAGGGTTGCCGTGACAGCGCTCCAGGTCGTCATGCCAACTGTCCCGGCCCTCCAGCCAGCTAACTGCAATGAGTGTGTGTATGTGTGACTGTGTATGAGTGTGTTGGTAATGACTGTATCTACAGATACATGTTATAATAAGAGTGTTTTTGAAAACACACACACACTCATGCAGATGATGATCGAACTATATGAAGCAGTAGTAGACAGCAGGGAATTCGGCATCCTGTTTTCTAGAACTAAGATATATTTTTTATATTTTAACTGCAATGTTTTTTTTCCAAGCATAGTAATATCCCATGCTGTAACACCTGTCTGTCTTCTTCTCAGAGAGAGTGGTAGAGAGACAGAGATAGATGACAGCAGGGAGCATCTCCCTCTTGCCAGTTGAGTGCTCAATCCATAATGCCCAATTAGAGATGTGCACTGCTATAAATACTCTCTCTCACACACACACACACACACACACACACACACACATACATACACTTAGTAGAGGAGAGGAGAGGACAGGACAGGAGAGGAGAGGAGAGGAGAGAAGAAGAGAGGACAGGACAGGAGAGGAGAGGAGAGGAGAGGAGAGGAGAGGAGGGGAGAGGTGTGTTTGACCTTCGGTTCTAACGTTCCCTATTCTGGTTGGACCTAGAGTTTGACTTCAGGGGACAGTTCTCTGTGTGTGTGTGTTGCCCTTTTCATACACCTGACCTTTGACCTCTGGACCTCAGGAGCCTGTCAGGCACATGACTGATGTTCCCACCACATACACACAATGTTAGTGTGCGTGTGTGTCTTTTCTGCACATGGTAACTGGATTAGCTCCGATAAAATACTGCTGGAAACATAAAACACAAGACTTTCTGTACGCTAGCTTCGTATTTTATGAACTTTCTGCAGATTGAATTGTTGTTGTGTTATGTTAGAAAATGACAGCGAAAAGGGCAGATGTATATTTCTAATATCTGGCATCTGAACTAAAGCCCAGAATAGACCAGATTTTCCAAGGAGCTCTCAGATGATCCATGTATCTATCTGAGAGTCAACAGACAGGCAGGTTATCAGGTTAGGTGGACAGACGTGTCTCCATAATCAGATAGTAATCTAATCTCATCAGAATTAGCTTTACCCAGACAACAATCCACTAGCCTGGATTAGCTCCTACTGCTCCTCCTGATTTTATCTTCTTCTCCCCTCCCCACCTCCTCTATAACCATTCCAATATGTACTGTATTCATACAATAAAATTACATGATTCTATAATCTGAATATGTTTTTATTTTATCATTTGATTTCTCGCTGTTACCTCTTGACGTCAAAGACTGCTCCTTTACTTTACTTTTGCTTCATTGGAGTACAAACAAGTACACAACAAGTATATGCACTATAGAATACTGCTAATTATTGTGGTGCATGTGTGAGTGTGTGTGTGTTAGCTAAGCTCTGATCCCAACAGGAAGGCTCGTTAGCCTAATACCTGGTAAATAAGTGGATTAGAGAGGGTCACTGTGGATTATCCCCCAACCTGTAATCCCGTCTAATCCCGTCTAATCCTGCCGCAAACAGACTTCCTCTTCGACATCATGGCCCCGCACCCCAACCCGACAACAGCCAGAAGACTATAAACATCCGTCTAATATTGAACTGCCTAGACTAATCACATTGGAATGAACTGAGAACACTGGGACAGAAGTGTCCCGAAAGGATCACTTAATGTTAGTAAAACCCACAACAGTTTAATTTCTTTACCTCTGTATGAATCCACTTTCTTTCTTTCAGGAATGTTGGGTCGCAAGATGTTTTTTAGATTTTAGAAACATATTGAGAAGTCTTTTATATGGTTGTATATATACTTTTATGATTATGCTGCGATCTTAAACTAAATTTACAGTTGCGTATTCAATTCTGTTGCGTAACATGACTGTAATTGGCCCCGGTGCAATCATTTTTTGTGGGTCCCCCCCCCTGCCCCAAACACAAGTGCACAGTCCTGCACACACACATACACACACAACCACACCGGACAATTGCAAAGTAGACAATTGCTATGTTACCATGCAACTCCCATCCTGCAAACCAGCCTCTGATCTAAAAGCCTGCTCTGGTCTCAAACCACCACAGCCTAATTTCTCCAACTATCAAACACCCGAAATAGCTTTAGCCTGCCTGCACTAACAAATCAACACAAAGGTGGTTTGCCCAGTATGTCGATAAGCATAGAACAAATGCTTGCCCCGTATGTCGATAAGCAAACAAATAGCCATCAAGAAAAGCTCAGCAAGCACATATCCAAAAATGTTAATATCATGGAAACGTTTTTTTTGTAAATTAATTCAAAACGTGAAACTTTCATATATTCTAGATCCATTACACAAAAAGTGAAATATTTCAAGCCTTTTTTTGTTTTAATTTTGATTATTACGGCTTACAGTTCATGGAAATCCAGTATCTCAAAATATTAGAATATTAAAGAATTTATAATACAGAAATATCGACCGGAGAAGAGTTCTAATCAGCTAATTAAGTAAAAACACCAGAAGCATCTTACCTGGGCTAAGGAGAGAAAAGAACTAGACCGTTGCTCAGTGGTATAAAGTCCTCTTTTCTGATGAAAGTAAATTTTGCATTTCATTTGGAAATCAAGGTCCCAGAGTCTGGAGGAAGAGTGGAGAGGCACAGAATCCAAGTTGCTTGAAGTCCAGTGTGAAGTTTCCACAGTCAGTGATGATTTGAGGTGCCATGTCATCTGCTGGTGTTGGTCCACTGTGTTTCATCAAGTCCAGAGTCTAGCAAGAGATTTTAGAGCACTTCATGCTTCCATCTGCTGACAAGCTTTATGGAGATGCCGATTTCCTTATCCAGCAGGACTTGGCACCTGCCCACAGTGCCTAAACTACTAGTAACTGGTTTGCAGACCATGATATTACTGTGCTTGATTGGCCTGCCAACTTGTCTTACCTGAACCCCATAGAGGATCTATAGGGTATTGTCAAGAGGAAAATGAGAGACACCAGACCCAACAATACAGACAAGCGGAAGGCCGCTATCTAAGCAATCTGGCTTCCATAACACCTCAGCAGTTCCACAGGCTGATTGGCTCTATGCCACGTGCATTGATGCATCAATTAGTGCAAAAGGAGCCCGACCAAGTATGGACTGCATAAATTAACATACTTTTCAGTATTGTGTTATAAATATTTTGAGATACTAGATTTTTGGTTTCCATTAGCTGTAAACCATAATCATTCAGATTAAAATAAAAAAGGATTGAAATATTTCACATGTAATGAATCTAGAATATATGAAAGTCTCACTTTTTTAATTAAATCACATGTTTTTTGATACATGTTTTGAGATGCACCTGTACACAGTAGGCTACGAATGAATGGATGATGGCACTTAATCACACAATCACTTGCATTTATAGAATTCATCATTCATCATCAATGGCACAGCGGCCAAATGTTATCACAGACACAGATTACAGTAGGTGCACATTTTCCAACATAGGAGAGGTAACAATTACATTGCTAAAGATATAAAACCCTGATTCCACTCCATAACAGAGAAACCTGTAGCTTACTCACCCATTAGAAGTTCATCTTACGGGTCTTCTGCTCAGAAATGTCAATAAATATACAGAGATCCCGCAATAATGCCATTAAGAAGACCCCTCATTATGCTGCATTTGCTTGTTTATACTGAACCAAACAGAAGCAGCATATCTATCGTATTTTACACAGAAAGGCGAGGCGGAATGAAGGCGCAATATTCCCGCTTTGAAAACGTTATGTAAAAAGGGCTAGTGACTGACAGATATGGTCAGGTATAACAGGAATGCTGTGCACCTCCCCTTTTTCCTCCTCTCTGCAAGAGTTTCCCTGAGTGATAGCCGGGAATGGTCAGCTCTCAGCCCGCTGCCTACTTTGCATTGACTCGGTGGGGGCGACTACAGAATATTACATTACTTGCCCGGGTGTGGGGGCTCAGTAGAGGGAATATCAGTCAAAATTAGGTGGCGCACTGCTAGTTTGGTGTAAAATATTTTACATTACATTTTACATTTACATACAAAAAAAACAAATATTGCGCTGGTGTCTCCGCCTGGCCCCGTCTTAGCACAAACACATACGTTCTGTGGTAGTTTCAGGGCTTTAGGCAGAGGTGCACTAAGCACATACCTATCCAAAGTCACACAGGCCACATTTGCGTATGTTATGTTGGCCTATTTCGTGAATAATTTAACTAATGACTACTGGCCTTAACCATTTTAATCACAACAAAACAAAATATATGCACGTGTATCATAGTGATTTTTTAGATGTGCCATATTTGCGAACTTGGCGACTGTGCACCTACAAAACAAGGACATCAGATTTGACAGTTTTCTACTGGGAGAAGCTTTTTCTGCCGGTCTTTCGCTGTCTATTACAGAACTGGCAGTTCGCCATTGGTTTTGAGAGAAGCTGATTTGATTGGCCGTAATTGAAGACAGCATCCTGATAATTTATTAATTCTAATCCAACCCTTTTACAACTGCGCCGCTATTGCGCTTGATTACCGGCACCGCCACATGTCCTGAAATGAGCAAAAAAGTCTTGTCAACTTCGACTTGCGCCATGGACTTGCACTGTGTGCCTCTGCTTGAGCCTTGACCGTGAAACTAGCGCTCAAAATGTCAATTTTTTTTATATAGATAGATAAAATATAAATTATGCTAGCTAACATTAACTAGTTAGCTAGCTAACGATGGTAGCTAGGTTAAAAAAGGTTCAGATGTAAACCTCCAGGGGATGGGCTTTTTTGAAAATATGATTATATTCAATTCATGTACAATGAATTATTAGGAAATGTATCTGTGAAATTAGTTAATTATTTTAATGGTTCGTTATAAGTAGTAGTGTAAATTTGGATAACATTAGAATTGTTTTCTGTTGGAGAGTGGAGAGGATGGAGAGGAGGTAGACAAGAGGAAGATTTTAAATATAGCCTACTACAGAGCCTGCCAAGGTATTATTCCAAACGTTTTAGAAAAAATACAAAAAATGAGGCAAGCAATGGAAATATGTCAACCAAAGTATTTTATTTATTGGTGGTCTACTACCAATCTCATCCTCATCATCTTATTATGTTGTATTTCACATATACTGTTGACTGTTTTGCTCATGTTCTCTTCTGCTCAGACTACCAGGACCATTAAGATTGTCTCTTCAGATCGGAAAACTTTAATTTGTGTTTCTGTAATATAGATGTTTTCTCTGTGTGTGTCTGTTGGTGTTTCAGTCTGGCTTTGCTTCTCTCTTATTATCTCTTCTTATCTGTCTTGTACATATAGATAATTTAATACACAGCTTCACGGTACTATAATCTAAGATTTTGTGAAAATGTTTACCATGTTAGATAGGCCTACTAATTATCATTCGGCCTGCACCATAGTTTATTAGGCTACTGTAAAACAATTACCATGGTCAAAATATATGAAAAAAGGATTTTTGTATGCCATGGATAATAACACTGGATATTTCAATGATATGTTGATTACCGAACAGGAAATTTCCCTGGTTTCATTTTAGAAACCTGGTCACCTTATTAAATGGACTATTTTTCTGAAAATCCTAAGGCTAATACACTTAGCGTGTAGCTTACCTCTGAGCGCATTACCCTTTGTATTACCCACTGACAACTACACTGTGGTGTGTGTGTGTGTGTGTGTGTGTGTGTGTGTGTGTGTGTGTTTGTTTGAATTAGTTCCTTACACACGTACAGTAGATAAAGTATGCCCAGTGTATGCCCAGTTTTCCCAGAAGGCCTAACATCCTTGTTTTAGCTAATGTCTATCTTCTGCTACAACAACAGTAGCCATATTAAAAACTGTTTTAAAACAGCAATTAGCACCATTTCTGTTAATTGTGCTAATGCACACAGAGAGTTAGCGCATTAGCATTGGCCACACTGGCCAGCTCTTTTAATGAGGGCGTTTATAGAGACAAGGTGGTCTCAGACCCCAGTCCACTTTAAGACTCTCTTTAATTACTGACAGCATTAATCTGCTGAACTTAATCCAACAGCAACATGTTAGCTTTTAGCTTTTACAATCTATTAGTCCAAATCAGAGCTTGTCCAAAATCTAGTTCTCAATTAGATACTTAATTACTGAGAACTTTGTTGGAAACACACCGCTAGAAAGTCTGTCTGCTGTGTGCGTGCCTGTTGTGAGGTGTGTGTGTTTTGTTGGGTAACTGGACAGCTCTGCGTTGCCATGGTGATCCCAGTGGACAGCCGCAGCAGGACAGGAGATAAACAAGTAAACCACCACGGAGTTCTGCTGTGTGTGTGTGTGCCCGTAATTGTCTGCATGCATGTGTGTGTGTGTGTGTCTGAATGCTAGCACTATCCCAGCATACAGGCCTTTGGCTAACTCCCAAGATGCACCAGCCTAGCAACCAGACCAGTAGCACCATAACAACCATGTGGCTTGCAAAATTCCAGGATGCTAACCTAGGCACTGGCCTAGCAACCAGACAGCTGGCTAACTCCCAGAATTCACAGGGAGGTGTGGCCCTTGACCCCCAGAGAACTTCCCCTGGCCAACAAATCAGCAGGGACTGCTAGCTCTAGAAGAGTGTTATTTGTCACAGGGGCAGTACTACAGCACTGTGTACCTTACATCCACCAGGAAATGATTAGATTTTAACAACTGTTGAACTGTACTACAGTTACTAGCCACCAACTAATACGATAATGGATAATTTCCTACAGGCAGTTTTGAAAATGAAGAGCGGTGAGAAGGAGAAGGCAGCTAGAAATTTAGCTAAAGCCATACAGTCCAGGCAGCAGGTTATACTATATTTTTTCTCCATAACATTAATTAAACATGCCAGATAATGCTATTTGAATGACAATTTGCTTCCATGATATGGCCTTCCTTCCTACTGTATATACATTTTTGTTTGTTTGTTTATTTCTGGTTCTCTTTACCATTCTGATTCGCATCTTCCTGTAAACCTCTGAACAGTCAATAAAACTTGTAGTTTTGATATTGGAAACAACATGTCTTTGACTTTCATTACTAAACAAACCTTTGTGTCCTTTAATGGGTTAGTGTATTTCTAATATTGTGAGTATTTCCCTGGGTGGAAGTCCCAGGTTGGCGTAGTCACTCTATATCTTTAAATCTTAGACCTAAACTCCCGCTCCCACCACATGTGTAAAGCTGCATACTTTTTTAAACCCTGATGGTGAATTGAGTCCAAATATGTGCCCATGGCATCAACATCTCACTCCAGTCATGTACCCAAAGTTGACAACCCTGCAATAAACTAAGCATCTCAAATGAAAAATATGAGAATACAACAACAGGGGGGGGCAGGATAGTCTAGTGGTCTAGGCGTTGGACTCCCAGCCGCAAGGTCATTGGTTCGATTCCCCAAGGTGGCCTACCTGTAAGCATCCTTGAGCAAGATGCCTAACCCCTACCTGCTCCATGTAATAAATCCATGTAATTGTAAGTCGCTTTGGATAAAAGCATCTGCTAAATGATGTAACTGTAACTGTAACAACAACCCTTGGTATGCATTTAGCCAGAATTAAAATGTGACTAATAGATTGTCTATTTTACTAACTAAACTTGCTATAACTAGGGGACCACATGAAGGAGATGGAAAACAGATATAATGAGAGAATCTGGGTTTACCTGCCAAGCTTAAGGGATGCACCAGCCAATCATACAGAATAACTCTGAATGTGCTCGCGGTTTGAAGTGCTTTGGACTGCTAGAGGCAGTCAGAGGCGTTAGCTCGAATGGCGACGTCACAGTGGTTCCAGCGAAGTCGTCCAATCATCTTAACAGCGAGGAGGGCTGGAGTTTAGGCGACCCACATGGATCTCTGTCTTGGCCACACCAGTCGCCATTATGACGTTTTGATTCAGGTAGGGTCACCGAAATGCTGCAACTGCGCAGTTTTTGCGGATGGAAAACTTGGCCGATACAGTCACTTTCGGGCCAGCTTTTGTCTTGAGTTTGTTCTGCAGAACGGCTAGTTCTGGTTTCGTCGGTACTTTGGCATTGAGGCTCGGTCTTGCTTATTGGCGTCGGATGGCATCTGGGTCCTTCTCGTAGTCAAAAGTGCACGGTCAGGGTCAATTGGGACCAGCTGAATTGAAGACTATACGTTTTGATGCTTTTAGGAGAAACCAGATTCACCCTATCAAACTAGGTTGGACGTGAACTAAAGTAAAAGAACTGAGATTATTATAAAAAATAAAAGACTAAAGAAAAAGTGCGTTAAAAGTAATCAAACTAAAACTTTCAACGCATGGCCAAGCCTATAGGCCATGGGCATTAAAGCTTGAAGTTGCATAGAGCAATATCTCCAGAGGATATGATAGGTGCACCACTCACTACAGATATAATAACATATTAAACCATTATTACAAAGTATTGTCATATTACATTTACCTAAACTGAACATTTAATGGAATGCCTCACCCAAAAAATATAATTATTTGATCAATTACTCACAGGTCACAGCCTGGAATCCCTTCGAGGAGATTGCAGCTATAACATTTTTCTGATACTTGATAGGGGATCATAAATTGGGGAAAAATATGGAACCTAGTTTAATTCCAGCATTCCAGATTGGTAGGGGTGAGTAATAAATATTTAACAAATTATTGGTTTATTCCTTAGTCTAGAACTAGTGAGCTAGTGGATATAGAACCCTGAACCCAGTGCCTTGCTCTGCCTTAGGTCTGTGGAAGGGACGACACACACACAGTCCAAATAGTTGAATGCCTGAGATGACCTCTCTATCTCCTTCTCCCTCTCTCTCTCTCTCTCTCTCTCTCTCTCTCTCCTTTGCCCTCTCTCTCTCTCCCCTTTCAAACACTTTCTTCTCTCTTCCATCATACCGCTTTCCCCCTCCTGGGGGGGGGGGGCG
>JAOEHI010000488.1:0-13696 GCA_025447815.1 Percopsis transmontana
ACATATTGTGTAAAAGGATTTTTATAGATTCAGGGTAGTGTAGTCACTCTCTTCCTCAGCATGTGCATGTGTGCATGTGTCTGGGACCAGCCCGTTTCAAGTGTCGCATCTGAGTCATTCGGTGCCACTGTGAACACCCACGTGCACACGAACACATGCATGCAAGAACTAGAGACACACTCACACACGTATCCGGGCAGACAGGTCTTCAATATATTGCTTTTTAAATGTAAAAACGTAAACTTCAAGGGCTTTCTGACCTCTAACTGACCTCCAACTGACCTCCAACCAGGTCTCCTTCAGTGTGGAGGCCCGTGCCCGTGGTTGCCCCAAGCAGAAGAAGAAGACCTTCGTCATCAAGCCCGTGGGCTTCAAGGACTCCCTCTCCATCACCGTCACCTTTGAGTGTGACTGCAAGTGCCAGAGCAAAGCCGAGCCCAATAGCCCCAAGTGTAACCACGGCAACGGCACCTACGAGTGCGGCATCTGCCAGTGCCACCCCGGGCGCCTGGGGCCCCGCTGTGAGTGCGCCGAGGGGGACTACAGCCTCACGGAGCAGGACCGCTGCACCGCGCCCGCAGGCTCCGGGGGCCCCCAGGGGGCGGTATGCAGCGGGCGCGGGGACTGCGTGTGTGGCCAGTGCGTGTGCCACAGCAGTGACTTTGGCAAGGTCTGGGGCAAGCTGTGCGAGTGCGATGACTTCAACTGCCTGCGCTACAAAGGCGAGCTCTGCTCAGGTGAGATACAGTGAGATGACGGCTTGCAGACAGCAGAAGAAGAAGGTGGAGCTGTTGTTGCCATTGGCGTCCTTTTTAGATGGTGTTCCGTCATCTGATTAATGTCATAACAATTTAATGTCAAATCATTTAAATTTGAATATTCATTTCCAGAAGTGTCAGGAACTTGACTTTAGCCTCAACACTATCATTACACAAAAAGTGTCTGCACAAATGACAGTTTGGAAATAGAGAATGCAAGAAGGAAAAGCTAAAGGAGTCGTGTCCAGTTCGACAGACCTAACATACTATATGTGTAAGTGTAGCCTGCAACTATCCACGTGAATTGCTGCCGTGCCTACTGTTCAAAACATGGAGGGAATGATGTCTGGCTCTGGGTCCAGGCTAGAGGGAGTGCATTCAGAACAGCGGTGTCATGGCCCTAGTGCTTGCTGCCCGAGCTGGCAGTCCCCGTCTCCAAACCACTGAGCTACCACCACCCTCATCTGGGAAGAATTACATAGACTAACACCACTCCCCTATGCCCAGAACTTGAGGTTTAATCCCAACAAACATACTGCGGTATGTGTGTCTGTGTGTCTGTGTGTCTGTGTGTCTGCGTTTGTGGGAGCTCAAGATTAATGTGCATTTCTGTAAATCGGACCAATAAGACAATGCCTAACATGACTTATGGCTGAATGTATAGTTCAGTAAAGGTTTTGCAGTCATTTTTATGTTAAATGAGCTATGTTCTTCGTATGTGTGAACGTGTATATTCCTAATCGGTTTCAACCATTTATTGCAGTAATTGTGCATGACCAAGGCCTCAGAACATAATGTTAACCCCATACCACAGCCAGCCTCAAGTCCCGAACCCCTCTTATGTTCTCACAGACATATTTGCTCTGTATTCCCCAATGCCCATATTATCATGGAAATTCTTTTGTGCTTACTCGTTGTGGTGTCATAGGGCTAAAAATAAACCCATGTTTGGTATGAAAAAATCCGACAGGGGAGCACTGAAATTGTTCTGTGCTGGTCTGCGTGTGTATTTGTGTGTGTGTGTGCCCGCCTTTGTGTGTGTATGTGTGGGTTGCGTGTCCAGAACAGTGTGTGTGTGTCCTTTTATTCTGGTGTACTGCAGCGGTTTGTCTGTTGAAAGTACTATTCTTCTACTCCAAAGGAATGGTCTAATGAAAGGCCAGTGGTCCTGCGGTCCAGGCTGTCTGTTTGTCGATGATCCCCTATCCTGACATAGCATTTGTTGCAACTTCCTGTCCAATTGTTTATCTGCTGGGAACTGTTTTTTAACAATATCCTACATTAAGGGATGCAATGTCACTCTCTTAAGATAGATTCAGTTATACACACACACACACACACACACACACACACACACACACACACACACACACAATCATGAATAAAAAACCCAGACTCCAGCACACGATGGCATTAGCCCTGGACATACCGAACATACAGAAACATGGCTTTCCATATCGCCTTTCTTGTATTTGGACTCAAATGTCACAAATTGTTCTATGCAGCGATTGAAATAACAAGATTAAGACGTTTTTATATTGAGACAAAACATTTGTGATATGTTTGTAGTAAAGACACTAATGTAACGCATAGTTTACGATAGATGTTAGCAAAACAATGGAGCATCACATCAGCATTTAACCCTGGTTCTGGTGTTTAGTAGAAATGCCTAATGTATGTATTAGTTAGTTTAGACATTTGTTGTGGAAAAAGGCTGTATAATTCCCAGTCGCTATCAAATTTTGTTCCCCTTTCTTTGTCTTCCGGCCAGGCCACGGGACCTGCAACTGTGGCTTCTGCCAGTGCGGACCTGACTGGCAGGGCGAGAACTGCAACTGCTCCAGGCGTACGGACACCTGCATGTCCGGCTTGGGTCTGCTGTGCAGCGGGCGGGGCCAGTGCGTGTGTGGGGCCTGCGAGTGCACCCAGCCCGGTGCCTACGGGGCCACCTGTGACAAGTGCCCCACCTGCCCCGACGCCTGCACCATGAAGAAGTGAGGAGCGCACGGTCTTTGTGGGAGCATGTGCCTCAAATGACCACACGTGTCGATGAGAGAGGGCTCGGGTGGGACTTTCAAAGGTTGCGTACTAATACATTTCTTCTCATAGGGAGTGTGTGGAATGCAAACACTTCCAGAGGGGCAAGCTTTTTGAGGACAACACCTGCACTCGCATCTGCAGGGATGAGATTGAGCTGGTGGAGGATTTGGGTGAGACACCAAACGGGGTCAACTTAAAGACCAGAGGTTCTTGCACAATTGTAGCTAAGCGATCCGTGGCTGAAGGCAAGACGTCTCACAAAAGTGTCTCTGTGAAAATCACGCCTATAATAATAATAATGCCTATAATAACAACATGTCTATTGTTGAATGTATAGAGAGATAACACCGAAGTCAAATTCCTTGTGTATGTAAGTACACTTGGCCATTAATCTGATTCTGATTCTGATAATAATTTAATTGAATTATTTTATTTAAATGTATTACATTTCCATTTTAATTACTTCATTTTTAAGGAATTCATTATTCAATTAAATAATGTATTTATATAACTAATAATTTAATAACTTTTTAAATGAATCAACAATAAACTGTGTAAATAAAATGTGTGGAGGCACACATATCGATGCCAGATTAGTCTGAGGCCGCTTTGGTTACTGTTGATACAAACGTCAATGATATGGAACCTTTTTTTTTACTTTCTATTCAGTGTTCCACGATACAAATGCTGTGAACTGCACCTACAAGGATGGGGATGACTGTGTGGAGCGTTTCCAGTATTATGAGGACGCCAGCGGCAAGTCCATCTTGTTTGTCGTCAAAGAGCCGGGTAAGAAAGAGACATGAAGACATGAAGTTAATAGATTATAGAGGGCCTAAGAGGCTCATTATGGAAAGCCCCGGTCACACGTCCATTCAAACGAGTGAAGGGGAGTGCAGAAAAAGCATCCGCATGCGTCAGCAGGTGTTCCCGTCTCTTCCCTCCGTACCAGCTTTGCATGCCGTCAAAGCTCAGCAGCCCCCCCCCCCCCCCGCCCCCGCCCCTTGCTGCTAAATTCCCACTCGTCGCCCAAATGTGGTCTGCATATAGCTGTGATGGCAGGGGATGGGTCTTCATCTTGCACTAGTTGCCATTTCCCCACCGCTCACCCTTCATGTGCTTGTTAAGCGTTGGTGTAGCAAGAGTGAGGAGCGATTTGAAAAGAAAAGGCCTTTAACAACCACCAGTGCCCGCGGAGAAAGTCTGTCCCTTGGCCTTCCTTCTTAATGAGTGTGTGTGTGTTTAATTTAGGCGCAACTGGATACCAGGGAAGTACACCGAACATGCCTTGAACACAAAGCACCCCACTGTGTAGAAGAAGATCGTAAACAGCTGCTCTGCTCCTGGAGCAAGTCGCTGACACGACACAATCCGGGGGGGGGGGTGAAGACGGGGGCGAGAGAACATGGGGGCGAGACAGGAAGCTAAACGTGAAAGAAAGCGGTTCACAATATCAAATCCGGAAAAGCGTTTAGTCAACACCTATTTTGCAAGCATGGATCAGTGTGATCCCCTTCCAGACATTATTCAACTGAATGAGGGCCAGTTGTTATTGATTTAATTACTTTATTATATACAATATATATATATATATATATTTGATTCTTTTCACAGTTGCACAATGCACTCTTGTGTTGCTACTCACATTTATGGCACACACATAAAAAGATCTTACTGATTACAATGTATTAAATGACAATGATTTAGTGAATTACATATTGTTCCTGGGTTCCCAAACTATTACAAATAATAAAGAACAAGTTGAACACATACCAATGATGCTCTAGACATAAATGTATAGCAGCTGACAGGGCATGGCAGATTATGAAAAAGAACTGCCATTACAATTAGGTCATTTAGCAGACGCTTTTATCCAAAGCGATTTACAATTCATGCTGCTATTACATGGAGCAGATAGGGGTTAGGCATCTTGCTCAAGGATGATAACAGGTAGGCCAAGTCTGGGCCTCGAACCCACAACCTTCCGGCTGGGAGTCCAACACCCAGACCACTAGATTATCCTGCCCCTAGAAGTGTACATTCAGAGACTGACTGAGTAGAAAGAGAGAGGAAGCAGAGGAGGGCAGCTTTAATGTTGGCAGTAAAAGTCCACTGTGTCTTCTGTCTCCCCGGCCGTCTCCTCCACGAGAACGTGTGCATGCTGACACACACTGGGACAGATACTTCCAGCAGTTGTACAGGGAGAACAGATCCGGAACAGATCCATGCACCCCAGATCTTCTCCCTAGCTCCCTGTTTGAAACATAGCCCAGGACATTTACATTTTCAGCTTTCAGCTGGACCTACCAGCCGGGCTATCCCGCTTATCTCTTTCCCCCTTCCTCCCAGACTGCCCCAAGGGCCCAGACATCTTGGTGGTACTGCTCTCGGTGGCGGGGGCCATTTTGTTCCTTGGCTTGGCAGCGCTGCTCACCTGGAAGCTGCTGGTTACCATTCACGACAGACGTGAGTTTGCAAAGTTTGAGGAGGAGCGCGCACGTGCCAAGTGGGACACGGTGAGTGAGGGTTATTGTGACAAAGCACATGTGCGAATGCTATATAAATATTCCTAACAATGTGAAAATGCAATTTGTATGTTTGGCAGGATTTGTTATTTGTTTTGTTGGAAGTAAGAATTTCGTAGGAGGGTTTTATACAGCTAATTGCTATGTTCCCTGTTCCCTTTCTCTCTCTCTCTCGCTCATACACACACACTCAATATATCTCTATTTCTGTCTGTTCTTCTTGTGTTTTTTATTATGTTGTGGCATGCTGTTCCTCACAGCAGAAAAAGGCAGCCACATCACCCAGAGGAAGGGTTTGGTCTGAAATTAGCTGAGGCTAATTAGCTTCAAACTGGCAGCACTGTGGCCTCACACACACACACAAAGCTGGATGCCTTAACATACATCCTGTAGCTCAAAGGTGTTCCAAATGCTCAACATGTACTTAAATCAAGCAATACTGAAGTATATTCAATATAGTTTAAACTAATGTAATACTTACAATAGTAGTCTTCTAAATATAACATGCTAGGGCATTATAAAATTTTCAAATATTCACTTTTTTCAGATAAAAAAATCAATAAGGTATAATTCTTTGCCGATATTTGGGTTTTTAAAACCTGTTAATAGCAATGGTTCGTGTTTTCTGTGTCTGTTAAACTCAGACACTAACTTATATTCCATTAATTTCATTGACAGGGACACAACCCTCTTTATAAAGGAGCCACTTCTACCTTCACAAACATCACTTACAGAGGCAAGGATTGATGCACAATGCTGAACAAAGCCAAGCAATGAAGTCAATGAACTTTTACAGTGCATTCTGGGAAAGTCACCAAATCATGTGCAGTCTTCTACTGTTGCAAGATTATATTTAATAATTATTTGTTATTTGTGGTTGTAAATATGTAGAAATGGGCTAAAGAAACTGTTTAAGGCATTTAGCACAAACAGTTTTTTGTATTTTAAAGGATTTGACTGTGTGAGAGTGCCAATGAATGTTTTTTTTAGGTTGTCATGGAAAACTAAGTGCTGATAACTGCATTTCCTCAACAAGAAGTAGTGATTTCCGGTTTGTTGGCTGCTGGGTCCAAGTTTAGATAAGACAAAACATCTAACTGACATTTAGCAGATATTATGTGGTTATGAGGGAAATTTCATTTAGGCCTACTCGAATATGATTCTGGAGCACAGTTTCACAGTTGAGTGATTTCCTTCGAGCATCCCTTCAATTTGCTCGGATATTTAATTAAATGAATTGAACAATGTACAAGCATTTTAATTTTCCAACATACAAGATGTTAACATCCAACAAAATCCAATATCGTGTTGTTGATAAATGAGGAAATGCTTTGAAAATCTTCCAGTTTCAGTAGCTCATAAAAAGGGTCTTTAGATTTCATGACTGTATATTTTGAACTTGTGTGTATTTTAATATGTTCTGTATTGATGTGTAAAAGTACTTATTACCTGAACTGACTATGCAAATGCAACATGCAAGCCTAAAGTGCTCAGGTTAAACGGATAATTAACAGAGACGCCATGAAAACAGCGTTGATGTAAATTTTGACAGCAGTGATTCAAATAAATTATCTATTAACAACAACTGTGAAACAATTCTTGTGTAATTCTTTACCAGTTTTCGCAAAGCAATATCCTATAAGACCATTAAAGGAACCTGGCGCCACCACGTGGTCTAAATATATATTGCAAGCATATTACAACCTGTTAATGAATACTGTACACAAGTGATGCTACCAATAAATTAGTAGATCATGAGTAAGGCAAAGGTGTAATCCGTGTTTACCAATTTAATATTCAAATTAAAATGGTAATTCAAATCAATTTGGTCAATTTAAATATATTTAGAATTGTTTACTGTAGCCTAGTACTAATGTAACGTTAGCCTATCATTTACGGATTACAACCCCATGACATCATTATAGGTTATGATTATTGCAGTGGGTGGAGTAACTCTTGCATAAGTGCATAACTCCTTTCTGTTTGGTGTTAAACGCATGAAAACCCATCCCTGAATCTGTTTGCGGCTTGGCGGTATATTACCACCAACATACTGTAGTGTGGGGTCTAATTAGGTGCCTCACTTTCTAGTTTGTATCCCTCTGTGAACGCTAGAGTACGATAAAAAGTTTATTGCGGAGTGAAGCAGAAGTCAGACATTGTCATATCACTATTGCGAGGCGATAACCGAAACAAAACACAAACGTCGCTCGAAAGGTAGAAAAAAAAAACTGTGCCCGTGCAGGGGCATCAAGGCGGACGAGGAAACCCCGAGGATCAAGGCCTTCTAATGACACCTCTAGTAGACAGCCACATTTCTCCTCTTAGCTAGCGTTAGCCAAGCCAGCTAACGTTCTGGTATGCACGAAAATATAAATGGGTAATTTGAACAGCTTCCCTGTAAATGTCGGGGAGATATTAAGGGGTTGTCGCCGAGGGGACGGAAAAGACCAGGGACTGAGAAGCTGTCAAAACTGAGAACGACCCAGCAGGTGAGGTGACCACCACCACTAGCTTGTTAACTTCGTGTGGTAGTGTTTTTAGCCTACTTTATGTACCATTAGCTGTCGTTTTGTTGAAAATAAGGTTTTGCGCAGCTTATTGGAGAGTTTGACAGTGACTCTGTAATTTCTGTATTAGATGTAAATGGAGCAGCTATTTTATTCGGGTAATAGCTACTGGCATGTAAACATTAACTAGTTGGCAATATATTCGGCTGCATCTTGCAGTTATGATTACAGTAACGTTAGCCAACATCGCCTGCCAGTGTTTTTTTTTTTTTTTTTTGCTGCAACTTAAACTAAATTGAACTGTTTGATCTGGCATATTTACGGTTCATGGTTGAGATTATGGATTTGATCGCAAAGGTTGAGGTACTAAACCTAGTGTTAATAACTTGTGTAGACAGTGTTTCTTAACAATGACGTCGTCAAAGCTAAAAACTACAGTAGTTAACATGATTTGGGCAAAACCCAATTAAGTTGAGTATCTCGTATTTGAAAGCCTATTGCAGATAGCAATCCAGACTAACTCCTCAACCAGTTGTCTCATCAGGTAATGTTAGGGTAGGTAGTCCTTTTGTCAGACTGTTTGGATACATTTCCTCCTTTTCCTACACAAATGGGCATGTAGTAGGCTAGTAGTAGTAATTATGGTCGTACCAAATTGCAATTTGTTCCAAAGTTTTGTACAACATTTTTTAGAGGTATGAGTCTTTCTTTAATTTGATATTTATGGTCAATTTCTTTGATTGAACAACTGCTACTACTGATTTGCCATGTCAATCACTCCAGTTTTCTTTTTGGTCTCTTCCCCTAGGCATGATGGAAGAACTCAATAGCCAGGCTATTAGCCTGGATCCACGCAGGCAGGAGTTACTGGAGGCCCGCTTTACTGGAGCTGGCGTGGCGAAGGTATGCATCTTTTCATCTAATAGAAAAATGAGGAATGGCATTGCATAGTCATAATTTTGTTGTGTAGACCAGGCACCAGTTAGAACTTGTTGGCGCTTAATATTTTTGCTCGACTCAACTAGTTGTATCTCACAGCATCAGATACTTTGTGTAGACATTCCGTGATCAAGTAATGCCTTAGATAGCTTGGCTTATGTATGTAGCTGTTGAAAATTAGGGCCTACATTTGTTTCACCCTTGTAATGCCCTAGATACTCAATAAACTCCAATGGCTGCAAGCAAATGGCTTCTCCGCTCCATTCCCCGTTTGGGAATGCAAATATTAGCTGCTTGTCACATCTCTGTCAACTCTTGGACAATGGTCAGTGACGTCCGTCACTGCTTGGGCTTAGAATTACTTGGACTTCAGCTGTGTTTGGCAGTGTTTGTCTATTTTGTGAGTCTTTGCGCAACTACAGCAAACGTGTAGTCGGGTCATTTGTGTTTAAACGGGGGGGAAAGCTTTATTCCTCATCCTCAGCTTACCTGCAATGACACTTCATTGGCTAGTAGGCTGCACAGTTCAGTAAGATCTCAAGTTAAAATATACATGTCCTCTTACTGAAATGGTGCTTCGGAGTGGCCATCTCGTCCTGAGCTGGAACGAAAACAAGACCAGCTCTGTCCTGGCTAGACAGGGGCTGGCTGGCGGCTCTTTTGTTTGACATTGAGAAGGCACCGCTACTGCTGAAGCCCACAACGTAGGCTGCCTGCCAGGCTGCAGACCCTCTGCATGGGGGTGGCTGTGTGAGAAAATGGCAGGCCCCAGACAGCATCCACTGCTCTTAGTGAAATGTTTAGCGAGCTGAACGTGGCAGGAGGAAATGTCGCAATAAGGTGCAGGTAGGAGGAAACCTGAGCAGATTACTCAAACGTAAGTGACCTTGAGCAGCAGTAGACGGGCTCTGTAGTGTCAGTTCCCTGAGTCATCCAGCTTGCTGTGTCATAGTTTCACCTGGCTTCGCAGGCCGCTACACTAATTCCACTGACTGAAATAATGGGAATGTGTTGGTCAAAATGGTAGTGGTTGATGGTGTCAGCTTTTTGTCAACTACCGGAAAACAAAATAACTTAAATAATATTTAGTTAAATAATAACTAAAAATTCAATGGAAATTAACTTACCTAGGTTTGTATTGTGTTTCATAAATCTATCTGTTATCAGTCTGTTCATTGGCCAGGGAGACTACGACTGTATACCAGTAAATCCAAATAACAGAAAGTCAATATTCGCAAAAGTTTTACTTTGGGTTAAATGATGTTTAACTTGTTTGGCAGCATGCCACAGTCTGGGTACTATGCAGCTACCATTGCTTGGTTATAGTAAAAATAAGTGCATGGTGGCGCCTGTTAATTCCTGTTTCCACCAGATCCAACACAGTCCTACATCCAATAAAATGAGTGCCAGCTGTTGGGAAGTTGAACCATTCTGATTCCTTGTCATTTCTCTTGACTGGCTTTGTTGTGTCTTCCAGGGCACGTCCCACAATGACTCATCCAACCAGTCCATGTGCAGTGTGGGGTCACTCAGCGACAAGGAGCTGGAGGTTGGTGGGGAGAAAGTTGATCAAAGTCACCCGTCTTCATCAACAAAAAGACCTCCCACTTGCATCTTTGTTCTTTGTGCTTCTCAGTGGTTCAGACAATTTGTGTTTCCTCTGTAATTAAATGCAGCTGTGCTGCTTCTGTGTTAGTGGTGTAGTGCACTGTGGCATATACACAGTCTATGTCACATGTACATCTATATCTTACACCTTGTAAGAAGAAGTGTATGCTCAGTCATAGATGCCGTCATCAGAAAGCTAGTAATTGGCTTGTTACTTTTTGGCAAAAAATCAGGATAGGTGCTTTGTGAGGCATTTTCAGTTGGTAATGGAAGCCCTGTCCTCCTCCTCATCTCACCTGTGTGGTACTGTGATTCAGACACCAGAGAAGAAGACCAGTGACCAGAGGAGCAGGAAGAGAAAAGGTGAAATCTACGACGGCAGCCAGGGTATGTCCGGCCTACTTGATAGTTTAGTTTAAGTGAGCATGTACACCTGTGATGTTAGCCACCTCTACTAGCTCATTTTTGAATACAGGCCCACAGAATATGTTGCCTATCTGTGTTTTTACCTAGGAAAAGGCAGAGTGCACAAAATAAGCGATTACTTTGAGGTGAGTGCCAGCCAGATGTGCATCTTCTGCTTTCCCAAGAACTCTGTTGAATGCTCTGACACCTCACCTTTATGTTCCCTCTGAGCTAGGGTTGGGTACCGTTCACATTTGTATCGGTACCCAACGGTAGCTTTTTTCGGTACTTTAGGCTCTCTGTACCAACAAAAATGTAATTTCAGTTGTAAAAAAAATACGTCGAAACTTCTCAATTTCAACATTATTTATTTAGAACATTGCTATTTTTTAAAACGTCACAAACCACACAAAAGTCTACTGTATATTGCAGCGACCGTTGTCTGCGTTAAGTTTTTAAAGTGTAACCACACTTGGGACTGCTTTCGGCTCGCCATTGCCCTGACTGTGTTGAACATCGAACAAGCTCCAGGGGTGATTGTAGTCTCACCCTCTCTCTTTCTCTACTCTCTCACCAAGACATGCTCTCGGGTACAGAAATTTGTCACAGATTGATTTGACATTAAACGGTAGTGCCGACGTAATTTGGTCGTTACCATTAAATAGGGGTGGGGGAACAAATCGATACACCATAGTATCGCGATATTTCCCGTGGCAATACTCCATCGATACACGGACGCCAACTATCGATCTTTTATTATATAAATAGCACATGAGAATTTAACTTTTTGGTAGTAGAATAATAAAAACAATTGCTTATTCAGTCCACCAGATGGTGCTGTTTGTTTTCTTGTGAGGTCAGCGGGGTGACTGACACATGGGATTTACAAGGAAAATAAAATACTCAGGGAATACCACAAACATGAGGGCTCATCTCACACGCCACCACCCAGAGTTAGCGTTAGTCGAGGACGGTAAAGCTAAACCGGCTCTGCTGAAAAACCAACCAATACTGGACCGTACAACACACTTAGCTTGACAAGGCTAACTTACCTCCCAATTCAGAGCGAGCGAAGAAAATAACTCAAGCCACCACCTACTTCATGTGCAAAGACCTGCGTCCATACAACGTTGTGGAAAATTAGGAATTTTGTAACTTGCTAAAAACACTGGAACCGAGTTACGTGACTCTGTCTTGCCGTTTTTTCACGGATACAGCTGTACCCAAGCTCTACAGAGAAGTGAAGCTTAAAGTTCAGGACAAAATGTATGTAAGATGAACAAACAGATTTTGACAAAGTTTTCCTTTGGTGACATAATATGAAGTTGGAAAAAGTTAATATATTGCAGAATATCGCAATATGTTTAAAATCGCAATAATATGGTATCGTGGTGCCTCTGGTGATTCCCACCCCTACCATTAAAACTACCGTGTTCGGTACCCAACCCTACTCTGGGCTAGTGTGATCATTCCTCAATAGTCTCCTTTCTCTCTCTTTCAATTCTCTCTTTTGCTGCATTTGTTTCCACCAACTACACTGTGCCCAGTTTGCGGGTGGTAGTGGTCTGGGCTCCAGTCTTGCCTGGGGTATTCCCCCACTGGTGCGCTCTTCTCCACAACACTCGCTCTCTAATCTTCTGGTGAGCACCGCCATCTATCTGTTCATCTGTCCAATTCTTTCCCGGTTTCTGTTGATTAACTAGATGTGGTAATGTTAAACTTTTGCTGCTGGTTAAATTCATCTGTTGCATTAAGTTTGTCTTCAGCAGTTTCAGTTATCCCTCCATGTCCTGTTCTCAGAATGAACCCGCTTAGCATGTTAAGCGTATCATTCCATTGCTAATGGATTCTGTTGGATCCTGTTCCTCTTTCCAAAGGTTGACAAAAAAAGTAAACCCTATAGCTTCTTTAACACAATATGAAGTCCTCACACTGATTTTTATTTTTTATTTTTTTTGTAGGTGCACGACCAGTAACTCAAAGTTCCGTTGTTTCTCAGAGAACATACTTGTCGGGTTTCTACAAATCTGATCACTCCAGTTTGTTGTTGTAAAAATTGATGAAATTGTGTCCACAATTTAAAAACTTAATTATTTAGCATATTTAGAGAGTGGAAGTCAGTAGCAGTGTGAGGACTTCTCACCTTTTTTGTTTCCAGGCTATTCACTCTATTAATCAAGGGTCAGACTTGTCTGTGTTTTTGGTTGGTCAAAATAAACAAAAAATGGGCAAACCTTTTTAGAAATTGAATCTAATTTCCCATTTGCCCCTCCCCACTTCTGTTGCTTTCCTCTATCCATGTCTTTATAACTTCGTCCAACACTGTCTCCCTCTATTCTCTGGCATGCAGGTTCAACAGGGCAGTCCTTCCTCCACAGGCTCAACCCACACAGACCCCTCCTCTTCCGGCTCTGTGAAGACAGTCCCCTCACACCCCTGCACTCACAAAGCCACACAGGTGAATAAACAGGACTGGATCGCTACGTTTCACTCACTGTGTAAAGGCTCTACAATAGACTTACCATTTACAACTTTCACAAATCACAGTGGTCCATCTGTTTGACTAGACTTTCTGCAGATTACCTCCCCTTCATAGGTTTGGGTGTGATTTTAGTTGTGGTATCGGGCCATTTCCCTATGTTTGGTACAACGTTTTACATTGTTCGTCTCCACGTTCTTCTAATTCTGGCCATGCAGTGTTTTACTTCAGAAATGAATAAATTCTGTTTAAGGAAATTTAACTTAAACAATGTTGACATGGAAATGTCATGGACACTCCACACCCAGTTCTAACTTAACATAGTTGACAATATTAAACGCGTATCTAATTTAGATCTGGTTGGGGGGGGGGGGGGGGGGGGGGGGGGGGGGGGGGGGGGGGGGGGGGGGGGGGGGGGGGGGGGGGGGGGGG
>JAOEHI010000490.1:0-13696 GCA_025447815.1 Percopsis transmontana
CACTCACACTCACACACACACACACACACACACACACACACACACACACACACACACACACACACACACACACACACTCTGAGCCAAATGGCCAAGTCATTTTCTGTGCGAGGATGATTCATCATTGGGTGCCTGTCAATTTCCCCAGTGGATGAATCCCTTGTCTCTCCCTGTCTCCTCTCATTGTCACTGTCTTCCATTTACACACATGTGCCCCTCCCATCTCATGGCCCAGCTGTCTCCTGGTTCCTGTTTTAAAAAAAGCAAAGTTCAACTGGAAGCTTGCAAACTTCTCAGAAGTGGAATGAATAATAGAATGTTTTTGTGTTTTTTTTTTATTTGAACGGAGTTGGGCTACAGCAATAGGTTGGGGGGTTTTAATGGTCCAGGTGGCTCAGGCCTTTATGGCTAATGCAACACCTGATGCCATCCCAGTGTTAATGGTGATGTATCTGGTCTTCTCTGACAAACAGCAATTTAACCCAGGATGTTTCATTCACCACGCTTGCAGCATTCGCAGATGAAAAATGTGGAGGAAATTAAACTCTGTGGGAATTAATTGTTATTTGTTGTTTGCCCTCTAAACTGCAATTACAGAATAGAGCTTTAAGGTAGCCTATTGACTATTTTACTGGCATTTAAATGTTTTTTATAAAACCGATCGACTTGTCAGTGTTCATATTGATTACTGAGTGGAGAGCTGTGCTGGGGAAAACACACCTGGGGGGAAATCATGAAAGTCTGTTTCAGGAAATAATTCAGCCACAAGTTAGTTTTTATTTAAACCACTTGCAGTGTGTACAATTACAAGAATTAAAGAGCAGGTAAGGGGTTAGGCATCATGCTCAAGGATGCTTACAAGTAAACCAGGCTGGGAGTCCACCACATTAACCGCTAACCTATCTTGTATCTTTCTACTCGGTCTTTCTTCTTCATATTTACTGCCTCGCTGCCAGTTTATACAACCTAATACAGGAAATATTAAATGAAAGCAATATTTAAAAAATGGAAAAAGCTCTTTAAGCAGCCTGTCAAAATCTCTCGCAGGGCCAAGCATTACGTATTACACTCTCAAAGTGGGTCACCAAGCTGTTGTAGGTGAAATATTGAGATGCATTAAATCATTGGTAACCTAGGGTTGGGGTGTGTGTTTGAAGCCTTCAAGTTAAGGACACGACATGTGTGAGTGTGTGTGTGTGCGTGTGCGTGCGTGTGTCTGTGTGCTACAGGGTCTTAAATAAGTTAGGGGCACTGGAGCCCAGGGTTTAATTAAGAGTTAGAGACAGATTTAGGCCTCAGTATCATACTGGTCTTTCCAGACTACACACACAGGCACACGCGCACACACACACACACACACACACAGCATGGAATAGGGATGTCCTTGGATGTTTTATGAATCACTCCCTTAGAAATAAGGGGATCGTCTGAAATACATCTGGAAGGCTGGTGGAACTATAGAGACAGAAGCAAAAGAATAGAAGGAATGAAAATAGAGGGTCCAGGGTTTAAAAAAGGGGATTGATAGGGGAGAAATAGGGGATTGAATGGCGGTGAGGGCAGAGGAAGGCCAATAACAAAGACAGATGTGAAGTCCTATCAGCAGTCAACCTCATTCAAATGCCCTCACATCTGGACGAGTCCTCTCAGCTGAGAGCTTATGAAAGGATAATGAGGACAGAGAAATGCACAGACCTGTCAGGCCTGATAAAGTCTCCTCTGCAGCCCCAGGTATTGCGTTCTTACACGTTCAACTCAATAGAAGAAACTCTTTGTTAGGCACAGGTACTCTAGTAGCCAGTCTGTTGCCAATTTGACGATAAAAAAAACACTCCACATGTGAAATGCATGTGTTTTTTTCAACATGGGAAGGCTAAATTGAACAGTGAATGGCTAAGAAAATGAAATGGTTCATGGGGGGTCCCAAACAATGAAAAACCATTTGAAGGTCGTGGCTCAAAAAGTTTGAAAAACAACTGTTTCAGGTTTAAACTCGGTAGCTATTTTGGCTATTCTGGCTGGACAAACATGTCTATTTAAAAGTTCATAAAATCTTTCATAAATACCAAAGTGCTCTTTTAAAATATTTAATTCTTCTTGTGAGTTAATAAAAAACTGTAATATCATCTGCATATGCTGAAATGGTCACTTTACTTTGGCCTATTTTTACTCATCATTTTCATCATCCTAATTTGTTCAATTAGTGGACTGATTGCTACAACATAGAAGGCTCCACTCAAAGGGCAGCCTTGTTTTACACCTCTCTCAATTTGTATATATCTGTTAATTGTCCACTGACATTCACTTGTATATTAGACGTTGCATACAGACAATCATATTTAGGCCTACAATGTTTTGTGGAAACACATATACACATAATAAAGCCCAAAGGTGATCTCTTGATACACAATCAAAGGCTTTTTCTGATCTAGAGAGACGATATAAAAATTCTGCTCATTTGAATTACTCACAATTTCTCTGAGGATGCATAAATGATCCCACATCATTCTTCCTTTGATAGCATACATCTGTTATTTGCCATTTCTTCTTATTTAGTCTTCCAAAACCCTGCTAGAAACAGAGGAGAAAGTGTAAATATATAGACACAGTAGAGAGGGAAATATCTTCAGTCATCCTGTGTGGTCATACATACGGTCAACAGAGGGTTTATGCTGCATTAGTAATAGTTTAAAACCATAAAAGGTGGATGGCACTAAAAACAGATTTTTATGACCCGTGACAGAGAATGTTGCTTTGTCAAGGGGTAACAAACCCCTCACTGTCTAGTCCATCTCCCCTTGAGCTCAGCAACAATTACATGCTGATTGATAATTGTAAATCACTACATTGTAGGATATCAGCTGATTTCAGCTAGGAGAAACAGGCATGACTATGCATACAATATCATTCTCACCGTTATTATTATTATATTGTCTAATTTCCCCTGGGTTCTATTGAGTTATTTATGTGTTATATGGGCATACTGGCACCACAGGACACCTTTACCACTGTTCCAGATACAGCCACCGAATGAACCTTAAATGCACAACCTTGAACAAGAATAAAGTGGGCCATGTTTTTTTGCGCCAATGTAGATCTGTAGTGTTCTGTGGTTTATCAAGTCTTGGATAGCTAATAGCTACACTAGTGTTGTTGTTGATATAGTTGTTCTGATTAGCAAGCAGCGACAATACTATTGATTAATTGTCAGTACTAATTAGAACACTTCAATAAAACACACCCATTAATTTTAGTAGCTATTGTTGTGTTTACTATGAAATTTCTGTGGAGAGGAGTTTCAAATCAAGAAATGGTCTGTTAGCCCATGTTCATGATGTGGTACAGAGAGAGGTTGTGTGTTCATGTTTCTTCTAATGCCATCCCAGTGATGTACAATGGCTAGGGAAAACTCCAACAACCCTGCATCACCCTTTTTCAAGCCCCTGTGTTGGCTAGTGTTGAGATTGCTGAAGTGGCCTTGAGTTCCTGGCTCCTGTTCTGTGACCAATCACGTATTCTGGCATTCAGTGCAAAACCTATCCATCTTAACAATCACTCCATTACTTTTGCGTAACATGTAAGTAATACATTTGATCATATTACATATTACTTGAATCTTTTTATTTATTCTTTCTCATTTGAATCAAATCTCTTATCTTGATACATTATCTTACACATGCTGCTGGATTTGTTCAACATATCTTCAGTTGGTTCTGAGTTGGAACTATCAAATCATCAAGCATAACCCAAAACATGCTTTTTTGCTTGGATGTTAACCAATGTGTTTTGCTTGGACGTTAACCAAAAGAGAACATGAGCAAAATTGGAAACATTCATTCCACAATCACTTTCCCAATTAAAAAATGTCACATTTGACATCTCCTTGAATAACCCCTCAGAGTGTGTTTCAGCAAACGGTAAGCTGTCAGGTGAAAGAAACAATAGAAAGAGCAGCAGAAATGAATAGATGTTCTTGTGTGCAGCACAGACAAGGCATGACCCTAATCCAAATGCCTCAGGATGTGGGAGATTTGGGCGTTGACATACTGTATAGCAGCAAAGGCCCTCGCTCAGGGTTACCTTCACAGCGGGGGTCGGGACACCCTTAAGGCTTTCCAAGAGGCATTTGGGGTTGCAAAATTATTTCAGAATTTGTAGAATTTGTAAACTTTTTTTTAATCCAAATGTGCACACTATTTTAAATAGCAGTTGGGGTTGTTCTCTTTTTATGCTAACATGTTCTGGTAGGACGGGCGTAGATAAAAAAAAAAGGTGAAAACATAAATGAACGTTATAGTCACTAAATTTATGCTATGGAGTGCAAATTCCATTTTAATGATGAAATTACCTTTCCCCCCTCTCTCTCTCTCTCTTTCTCTCTCTCTTCCTTTGCCCTCATCCTCGTCAAAATCATTTACTTCACACGATGATGTTTTCCCAAAAAGGGAAAGGGTTCTCGTTAGTATGCAGAGCAACGGAAGTACAAACGGCACGCTTTTTTTCCAGAAGTACGAAAATGAAATATTCATGACTACAGTGAGCTAGCTTACTCTGGGAGAGAGAGAGAGAGAGAGAGAGAGAGAGTGAGAGGGTGGTGGTGGGGGTGGGGGACAAGAAAGAACGATAGCAGGAATACGCAATAGAGAAAGTGTTAAAGAGCGGGCAGAGTCATCACATTGACACGTTATTGCCTCTCTCTCTCATGATCTCTGCCCTCTCTGGGAGCAGCAGTCTTCATCGCACCTGTTGGCTTTTGAACGCGGAGGCAGCAGCCAAAAGCCTCTTTCTATCTCTTCTCTTGAAATTTCCATTGTTCCTGCAGTGGCTGTCACCTCGCTACTGTTGGCGATATCTCTATGACAGCAGGCAGAGAGCCTGTCAGCGTCTCAACTGACAAACAAAAAGGTGAATGAAATGCAAAGCAGCTTTTATGTCAAAGAGCCGCTGCATTATGGGGAGACAACAAGTCCATTTTAAGTGTTTTTTAAAAGTACAGTATGTAGGATTTAGGGGGATCTATTAGCAGAAATTGAATATTCATATATGGATTATTCATAATTATGTTTTTTATTAGTGTATAATCACCTGTAAAAACAAATCATTGTGTTTTTCGTAAGCTCAGAATGAGCCCTTCATATCTACATAGGGAGCGCGTCCTCTTCCATGGGGACCGCCATGTTGTGCCATTATGTTTCTATAGTAGCTCTAGAAAGTGCCATTCGTGTTTTTACGTTGAAGTGGCATCTTGAATCTGGCCACCGAAGGTTCTAATCTAATCTGAAACCTAAATCCTACATACTGAACCTTTAACCGAGGGGCCGACTCTCACGAAGGTAAAAAAAGGACAGCTTGTCAGGCAATTAAGGGGAATATTATTGTTTGCAGGAAGTTGTCAATATTTTATGGATGGCTTCGCTTGCAGTTCATTATCTGTTGTGTGTGATAGCAAAGTTTAAAGTCAATGTCATTGTTAATGCCAAAAAAATTGAAAGTTTATATTTCTAAGACAAATAAACAACAAAAAATAAAACCATGAAGTTTTAGTTTCACAAAGAGCTGCAAACAGTCCTCAAACTTTTCACTAAAAATAGAAATCGTCTTTACCTGAATTCAGGGGAATGTTTTTGCACTGGAAAAATACTCTCTAATCCAGCCTTCCAGCATGCGTTTGGAGAGAGCTTTATCCTGGAGGCAAATCAGGCGATAAAAAACAGCCACATCTGTATTTGGCAGGATTTGTAGCATATTCGAGTTAGTGTGTGTGTGCATGCATGTGTGTTCGTGTGTGAGAGAGTGTGTGTACATATGCATTGCATTGTGCATTTATAGTATGTTGGATATGGCAGATGACTTATTGATTAAAAGGACTCATTCAATTCAGCCGTGACATCTGGAGATGCTGGGAGCGTTTGAAGCCTCCTCTGTCCTCCTGCAGTCCGACCCTCTAACCCCCCCCCCAAAGAAAAGCTATCTTACACACCCCAAAACATCCACTAAGTACTCTGCTTACTGAGGACTTCATCTGTAACACACATTATTGTTGTTAACCATCCGCTGTGCCATTAATCCCCTTGCTGAGAGTTTATAAAGATAGCATCTTTAAACAGTGACTATTTTTTTGTCATTTTTTTCTCTTTCCTCTCCTGTTGTCACTGCTGTCTATGGTCCTTAACCTCCTTTTGTTTGCATCCCCCCCCCTGCCCCCAGAGCTGTGCCAAACGTAGGGGTTTGAGGCAGGAGGAGGGGAGCAATGCATGGGGGAGCGTTCTTCTGCTTCTTGTGACGCCAGGCTATGTTTTACTCATGGCTAACAGACCAAATCGCCTGCCAGGCCGACGCTGTTATGAATTATTGACGCGTGCCAGCTGGGTTGTGAATGCCTCAGATTTACTGGGCCTTTGCGCCAAGCTGCCAACGCAACCTGACGCAAATCTGCTCTAGAGCCAGCGGATTAGCCCCCCCACCCCTCATGCTAAAATAGGGATCATGTGGAGTCCCGGGGGGTTCATGGCAGAGACGAGGCCTCGTGGAAAGCAGGTTGTGAATTTTCCTTGCTAAAGAAAGTGTAACATCTCGGGAAGTGCTCCGTGCAGTTCCACGCCTTAGTCTTGTCGTCCATGTTTTGCTCCGGTCCTGGTTTTCTGTCTCCCTCGTTGCTTTCTGTGTTGATTTGATTATTGTTTTCCCTGAGTATTCAAACCCTGTGTTGCTGTGTGTTTGTTGCTAGATTATTTTGGGTTTCCAGTCCCTCGTGTTTCGTCGCTCCCTTTATTTCTCAGTATTTCCAGTTGCCGTTTCTATTTCTATTTTCCTGTCTTAGTTACCGATTCCTGTCTTACCCTTTTGTACCTCTGCCTGCGTGGACGCACCTTGCGTGGACACGCCAACTACGATTCAGCCTCAAGTAAAACTCTTAACTGTCCACACTGTCTCTTTGCTTCCTTGCGTTTGGATCCTCAGCAAAACTCTTGACAGAAAGATTGACGCTTTATTGACTGTGTATTTAGCCTTGACTCCCAAAACAAGTAGTTTGCATAGTTTGAAACCCCCCAGAAAATAGAATCACCCGCACAACATGTCGAGAATGTATGTATTTAAAATAGATAAACCCCCCTCCCCAACTCCCATGACTCCCATGACAGGTGCCAACTCCCCAACTGTTAACTGTGAATCCATCTCACCTCTGACATGATAATGTAGTGGCACACCTTGAGACGAGGCTGACTTTGGGCATAATGTGCCATTTTGTTCAGTCATCTGCTTATGTGTGGCTGCAGTGCCTTTGATTCCACTGTGTGTGTTTTTACCAGTGCACGTGAAAGCTCCTGTTTTGACAGGTGCTGGAATTAAATATTGGGATGAGGGGTGTGTTAATCACAGGATTCTGCCTCTGCTGTTGCACTCATCCCTCAGACTAAATATACAGTGCTGGGCTTGGCTATAGGTGGGTGGTGGGTGTGTGAAAAGGGGCTTGACATGGTGTTAAAGTGGTTTCTGAGCTGTCAAATAGCAGGCTTATTACTAGAGGGCACATGCTTTACCAGGCATTTTAGCTTGTGTGGGTGCGGTTTGTGAGTTAATGTGTGCTTTAGATTGTGACAAGGGACATGGGATTTCAGAGTGACGAATGTAAAATTCCCAGGTTTGTTTTCATCTAGGAACCAGTCTGTAGTCACTAATGCACTATGCCCTGGGCAGAAAGCTCTTATTCCTTCTAGTTCTCTGTTTCTGTATCTCCTCTGTATCTCCTCTGCTCATTCTCAGCATATTGTTTTTCCATCCTGTTCCTTCAGGTCACTTGTACGCCACACTACACCAGGCAGCTCTTCAGAAAGAAAGATGTGTGTGTGTCTGTGTGCGTGTGTGTGTGCGTTAGGGGTTGAATCCTCCCCAAGGTCTAATTGAGATGACATTTTTGCTCTGCAAATTAAATCATTCAGCCGCCTCCGTTCTCTATTTTTCTTCCGTTCCTTTGTGTCCTGTTCACCAAGCTGCCCTATTCTCCTTCTCCGTGGGCCAAAATCCTGCGCTCATAAAAGCGCTGACCCCATAAATAGAGGAACCACAGTTTGTGTCTTTGTCCCGTGACTTTGCGATCTCTTGGAACTCATTTGCGGCTCTGTGACCTTTTCTGAAAGTCAGGAAATAATGGCGGACGTAGACGTGTGTGTGGTCATAGCACACTTAAACCCAATACAGTATTATCTAATATGAAGACCTCAAACTAGGTGCGAAATCAAGGTATCACAGAAAATGTTTATTCCGAATCCATTGTCAAGATGTAATTTGAGACTTCGAAGATAAAGGGAAGCTTCTATTCGCTGACAGATTTAGAATTGGGTTTGGTATTGTAGGACAGCGGTGAGAAGTAAATAGTGCACTTTGCTACTGTTTTTCATTTGTTGTCGTGTCTCGCATCTTTGTTTCCTGTTATCTTTCATGTGCTTACAGGAAGTAAAGTGTGGGACAATAAACCAGCTTGGGGGCTTCTCTGTTGAGTGTAAGGGCACTGCCTAATACTGTTTACACTCACACACATTGCATACATTGTATAGTAAAAGAAATTCACTGCAAGTTTCATTTCCTTTGCGAATTTCTGAATACATCTTGTGGTAAGAACAGCATCAATTCTGGAAGCATTGTTCCAGAGAACAATGCTAGCGCTCCAGGGGAGAGAGATGCAGGCTGTTTGAGAAAGTTGCTGCATAGCCAAATTGCTTAGATTTAGATCAAGAAAGTGAACTTCTTGTTTGTTTGGAAATTATGTGTGTAACTCACTCTCTCTTGGCTTCTCTCTCTATCCAACTGTGTTGGGCTGTCACCCTGTAAATTGGTACAGTGTAAACATGCATGATTCTAAATAGCCTTGCCATGACTAGCCTGGAAAACGTGTTATTATTCCATTAATTATAAATAGAAAAAGAACCTCACAAAATGGTGGAATTGTAAAATTGTGTTTAAGACTCAAAACGTAACAACCGGAGCCGCTGCCCCTCCCCGGTCGAGCTCGCCGGTGTATTACCACTGGCCACACAATCCCCTCATTCACCCTCTCCCAGCGGCTATAAAAGTGGGAGGGTGGATGAGGGGAATTGTCGGTGGTTGTTGGTTTTTTGTTTGCATGTAGCCACTCTGCCAGTGGTTCTTTTGGAAAAGCCTGTTAGGCTTTTATTAAAACGACGCTTCCTTGTCTGTCCTTCTCCCTCTGCACCTGCATCAGTCCTCGTCACTTATCACAAAACACACATTTTAGTGGCAATACCATGGAATTCAAAATGCTCTAAAAATGTTCTCTAGTTTCAAGCCCTCTTGTAATTTGTTGGGGTGAACAGCTTTCCTAAGCCAGATATCAGAGCCAATACTCTAATCGGATATAATGTACACCCTGCGGCCCCACAGATTTATGAGATTTCTGTAGCTTTAACATAGTTTATCTGATCTATTACTCCCAAATGGAGTTATTATTATTGTGTTTATTATTATTATTGTTATGTTTGTTTTAAACCCAAACCTACTTCCCCACTTTACTCCCCACTTTACTTCTCCATGTTTAGCACAGTTAATAGTGTAGTGTAGTAGTAATGTTGGAGCCATTGCACACAACTATTGGTGTTCCACTGGGGGTGGTAACTGGGACACTAAGTGGTGATAAGTAACGCCACAGCACTGATAGGTGAGTATGGGTACAGGAAGTGGTTGTTGGTAAACCTCGGAAGCTCACAGTTTTTTTTACCGTGTTGGTGGGTAATACTTGGTTTACACATTGGGTGTAAATTTTTCTTGTATTACTGTTATAAGTCATTGTAGGGGTTTGGGAGTCATTGGAGCTACAACGGAACCTTGATCTTCATGGTGAACAAGAAAACACGCGTAATTACTATGTTTACTTTTCGTTATAGTCAGTACAAGTAATATCTTATCTCAAATTGACCAATGTATTTTATGTGGTGGTATATACACAAATATAATATTACATATTAGGGAATAAAACCTAAAAGAGCTCTTATGAAGCTGTCACACCTAACCGTGGTTCTGTTTTAATAAAAAGACTGATCTGAAGAAAGCTATTTTGATAAAACTAGCCAACAAATAATTTCTCCTCACTATCTCTGAGTGCAGCAGACAGTAATTAGAGGGCATTGTTTCATCTGCCTCTCAGCTTGATGCTGATTGGGTCGTTTCTCGGGTCAAGTTTTTGTATTTGAAATTAGCAAACATGATAATGTTTGAACTGTGCAAGCCTGGGAATATAGCTGCATGCACACACACAAACACACACATTCACTAAAAGAGACCCTGAAGATGCATTTTTAGCATGTAACTGTCACATTCAGTCGAACTATGTCACACAGCAGGTCTCTTGGATTGCCACTATTGTTTTCTTGGCCTTCATGGCTGCCCCATCCCTCTGCCAACACACCTTTGTTAAGCTGTCAGTGCGCGGTTGCATGGCGGTGTGCCTGCACACGGACAATGCGCTTATACGGTTGCCCGTGAATGTGCTTCAGAGAGGACCGAGGGTGTGTTAAGCCGGGGAGCATGCTTCCAAACTGTCCTTTTAATCCATATGGCAAAGAATGAAAGGCTTACTCAGTCTGGTGCACACACTCAAACACAGACACAGACACATTACTCACACAGCTCATCCTATGTGCCTATACCCTCTCCCTCTCCCTCTCCCTCTCTCTCTCTCTCTCTCTCTCTCTCTCTCTGTCATGCACCCCCTCCCGCTGTCTCTCCGTTCCTGAATGTCTTTCTAACTGCCTCTCTGCCTTACTGCCTTCTGTTTCCTTTCCTTTTATGCCGGTCTTCTAGGGCCTGCCCACCCACTGCCTCACACAGGGGCGTCTCCATCTCCATGCCAAGCCAAGACTTCTCAAAATGGGTTCAAATGTCTGGCCTCTGCTTTTCTGCACTCTTCTACAATTGAGTCATGGTTTTACCTTTCACACACACACAGTGGACAGTTGCCTAAATGTTCAGACACAGTCACAGTGTGTGTGGCACTGTTAATGAGGCATAAAGAAAAAAAAGCCAGAAAGGCCCAAATTTAAAGTCACTCTAATTCGGCTTTTAACCTGCTCTGGGTTCATTGTTAGGCTGTCAAAACATTGCTGCTAATGGCTGACAAGCTAAAGGAATTTGGAATGGAAATATGAATTTTGTTTTATGTAAGGCGGAGATACAATTCAATCACAGCTTTTTAGAGAGTTGAAAAGTGGGAAAGGCAACATGGGTATATCCTATTTATATATCAATGCACTGACACAAGTGAATGAAGTACTTCTTTATATTTGAGGAGCTGCTGCATTGTGTGGAAGACTGTGTGAGGAGTGTGTCTGAATACCAATGAGTTTCATGTCCATTTTGCATCAAATACTGTTAAACTCTATAGTGGATTTTAGGATTTTATTGGTGTATTGTAATAGCACTTGCATTTCTGTAAGTAGTAGCAACTGTCGGCACGTTGGAGTAAAAGCCTCTCAATGACATAGCGGAGCTCTAGATACTTAATTTGTTATGACTTTGCGGTCACAAAGCCAGTCACGCCTCTCCTCCTATATTAGCTGCCGTGATGTCCAACTGGGACAAACTCATTTCCCGCGCAGCTTCTTCCCTTCAAACCACACACACTTGGCGGTGCATTTGGCATCATTAGCTGGCTAGTCAACCCTTCCGAGACCTTTTTAATCCATAAGAGTAGACAGCTGGCCTGGGTGAGACGTTAGAGTATGTTACGGTACTGTAACGTCCTCCGCTCTGGGCCCCTGCTGCTCACCTGGACTTTATTATCTCCTGTGGGGAGGCTATAACTGCCGGGGTTTGGGGGTGTCCCAGTGTGGATCATTGTTGGTGTATATGTTAGCCTTCAACGGCACGCTTGTTACTAGCGACAGAGTTCTTAAGTTGTTGTATTGATTGTCTGTATATTAAATGCCGAGCTTCACCTCGTGCTTGTCCAGATGTAGTAGTCCTGCGTGTCTGTGTTTCTGTGGCCCGTTACGCTTGCACTTACACTCAACCCAACCACACCGTGACAGGTACTTTATATACAGTACATTCACAAACATTTTGGTGACTGTCCTTAGAAAGAACTTGAAAGCTTTCTCTTCTGTCTTTTGTAATTGTTGCTTCTTCTAAGCTAAGCCCAACTGGCAATTCCCTCCACTTGACGAAAGGAGCATATGGGTCCTTTTAGAGTAAATGCACACTCAAGGAATTCAGAAGAACATTCCATATGTGCAAGGTATTTGCTCTTGTATGAAGTACAGAGCAACCATGAAGAAATGTCTCTTGAGAGAGGTTGTTTCCATTGTTTCCAATGTGTTGTTTTCACTTGTTTTCACTTTCACTTGATTTTCTTTACAAATTTTACATGTCTTTCAAAGTAAATTAAAGTGTGTCTATGAGTACCAGGAAAATTGGTTGGTCTTTTTGATCATTGTCATCAAAACCATAGTTCACATCAGAAAATACAGACAGTACACTGTTAAATTGACAACATGGCTAATGGCTAAGCATTTGACAATGGACATCTGACATGTTCATTGATATAAATATTACTACTGAGAGATATATAACTTTAATTTTATGGTTTAACACATTTTATCCCGCTGTTTTCTCTGTTCTAAACATCTCAGATTGACACTGACGCAGTTTCACTCTATTCCTGTTCCCATAACATTTCACTCACGCCAGCTGAAATCTGTTCACCTATGAAAAGTAGGTGGAATAGGTTAAAAAAGGACAAATGCCAAAACCTTTACAAAGGCTAAACTTTATTTTTTGGACAATAATTAAGTTACTATCTACCTACTCTCTACTGGATTTATTGAACTTCCATTAAACATTCATTCTGCCAGCAGGGGGAGGTTTCCCCAACAGATTATGGTGAATTGATCACCATTATCTGTGTTCAACAAACAACTATGAGTGTGGCTACAATGTGTCATGTCAATTATGTAATATCCCATATGGGATTGAATGAAATTGGCAAATAAATTGTTTTTACTCATCTCTTTATACTTTTGTGTATCTGCTTTTACATGTCCATCTATCTGTGTGTGTGTGTGTGAGTGTGTGTCCCTTTCTGTTCAATCTCTCTCAGTTTAATCTCCGCCTGTTTAAGTAGTGTAATGTCAATAATAATAGGGTGGCGTTATATGAGATGTGGAGCGGAGAACAGGCGTTTTTGCCGTAGCTATTACGAACTCTGTCAGAGCGTAGCAGCATAAAAACGTGGGCAGTCCCATCTAGATCTGTCTAAATTTGCCTGGAGCAGGCAGGCAGGCAGGCAGGCAGGCAGGCAGGCAGGCAGCATCAAGGTCACTGAGACCTTATCACCACATTCACACACCCTAGAAGGTTAGCCAACATAGTCAGAGCACTGGAATGCCATAAACACGACTTTACAGGGAGATAGAATTTGTCCTTCATTAATGTGAAAATAACGGGGTATGTGGGCAGTGTGTGCATGTGTTTGTGTGCTCTTATGCGCATGCGGATTAGAGCAAAGACCAAAGCATGTATTTAGCATCGCTAGCATCTACCTCTCTGATATCCCAGCTTAGTGTCAATGCCTATTTATTCCCGGTATTGATTTTGTCCAATGCCTGTGCCCGCACGCACACACACACACACACACACACACACACACACACACACACACACACACACACACACACACACACACACA
>JAOEHI010000491.1:0-10495 GCA_025447815.1 Percopsis transmontana
CCCCCAGCCCCCGCGCGCGCGCGCGCGCGCGCGCGCGCGCGCGCGCGCGCGCGCGCCCGCGCGCGCGCGCCCGCGGGGCGGGGGCCCCTTCAAAGAGAACCACCATCGTCCAACTGACTGATCGGCCTTAGAGCGCCACGCTAAATCACTCTCTCCGGTCTAGTCCAAACAAATCTAACAAACAAGTCTGATATCCATGGTCACAGAGAGAATGTGGGATCCGTTTCGGATGGTTTTGATCAATTTGTAGCAGTGGGAAGGGAGAGGGAGACGGAAAAAGAGATAATATCTGAAGAAAAGCGTACAATATGATTTATAACAATGCACAACTTAACTAAATCACAACATCCGTTTTGTTTGGAGCAGTTTAATTAGCTAATTTAGCCGGCTTTTAATTTTCACGCACGTTTGTTTTATTAAAAGGTTTACAATAAGTATATATATAAATAATAAATAAATAAATCATATCTCAATCTGCGGTCTAAGGTTCACCAATTCACTAACATTGGTGTATGTTGTTATATAGAGTGAACATGTTCTCCCACTGGTCCAGGGTCTGCGGTACCCACCTGAGCTTTGAGAGAGACGATGGTGTCCTCCAGCTCCCGTGTGACCTCTGCTGGCATCAGGCCTTTGAGCTTTGCCTCGCACTCCTGACGAACCACGGTCTGCTGGAGAGAGATGGGAAAGACCAATCAGACTATGGTATAGGGGAGGAGTAGAGAGGAATGCGAGCCAATCAACACCGGCAAATGTTTATGTAGAGCTGGTTTCAACCACAGGGGGGAATTCCAGACACAAACTGAGGAGTATAACCTGACATAAAAACAATAGGCGCAGACGTTATGTCTATAAACACTTCAGATTTTATCTGTTGCTCTGTAACACATTTTTATTAAAGGGACACTCGATCAGTTTATAGTTCCCTGAAAAGTCCAACCAGCTTGTTTGTAAACACATTCTGTGAGTGGGAGACAAGCACTCCAGTGTTCTCTCCCACTCACAAGTCATTCAACGTAGGAGAATCACATCAATCCAATTAATTTATAGTTAATTGGCAATTTGTTACTAATTAGTTTAGTAATATCATCCTCGATAAAGCGCTTGTTGGCATGCATGTGCATCCAGACAGGAGCAGGGTGAACAGCTGACTTGTAAGTGGCACACAGACAGTGAGTATCCCCTCTTTATTCATTGAGTATTCCCTCTCTCTTCACAGCTCCTTCACATCTCAACAGGGGGTCCACAGACCAGCCAGGGTTGGCGCTGATGCTACACACCGCCCCCTACTGGTCACAGATAACAATGGCAAGACCTCACACAGTCCCTCTCTCTCTGTCTCTCCCACAGGCCTGACACAGCTGGTTTTGGAGAGTACAGGGCTATGGTGGACGGACGAACACATCAAACGATGCAGCCCGCTAACTAGCTAGCCAGATAGCTAGCTAGCTGCAGTGGGGAGGACTGGAGGAAGTCTGTCTGGGGCAAAATTACACTCCACTAAACCATAGTCTGATTACAGAAGTTGAAAAGGGGTTTGGTTTAGCACAACCCTACTTTAGCCCGCAAACACACATTGTGTGTGCGACTGTGGGTGTGCACACACACAGAAAGACAGGGGCCACACATGCATGTATGGGCAGAGAAACATTGACGCGCACGCACACACCATTTAAAGTATTGTAAAAGCATTTACTACATTTTAAAGAAAATTGCTTTTCAGTCTAAAGTCTTTTTAGACTGTCTTCAGTCTAAAAAGAGTTAAAGGAAAATCACCCACGTAGCCTACTTCAAGGTGCCACCAGGGGAGAGTCTGTGCACTGCCAGACACCATAATGTCTTTGCCAGAGCCCTTCGTCTAGCTCCCTGCATCGCCTCCCCTTTGTCGGGCCACTCTTTTAAGTGAACTGAGCGAGTGTGAGAGGTGAGGGGGAGGGAATAAAAATTATATAATAATAATAATAATAATAATTTTCCTGTTGTGGATTTAACCCTGATAGTTCTGGCTTTGGATAATGAATCTTAGCAGAAAGGAAGAGAAGCACTTCAAAGCTATTGCCAGTGTAAATGATCTCAAAACACAGTGTGCCGTGGATTATGCTATCACCACTTTGCCAAATTCTGGCGCTCTCAGCCCTATTCATTTAAAGGTGTTAAGTCAATAATATCAGGGTGAAAGTCCATCCGTTGGCAGAAATTAATCTCTGTCTCCTTTGTGAGGAAGGAGCGCAGTGTAATTTGAGAGCGACCTTTTCAAACAAGTGGTAGAAAAATGGCTTTCAGAAGCTTTAATTTGAGTGTCCAGGAGTTAAAAAATGATCTCAAGCCACGGGAGTGCATTTCTTCAAAATGTCTATCTATAGCAGCTTTAGTAGTCATAACAACGTGGCCGGCAAAGACAAAACACTCTCCACTACCTCAGACCAAAGAAACAAACAATGGTCAAATAAACACAAGCCTCACCAACCGCTCTGAATAGAAGTCTAGCATCTTCAAAAGCCAAGCTCTTTCGTTTTGCATTCTTGGTTCATGTATGGTGCAGGCGCCGCAGCAATAAGAGATTCGCTCTAAATTACAAGCTCCCTTGTGGCAATGCTGTCTCTATTTTCCATCCCATACATTACAACGGGCAAGGCTGGAGCACGCTCCCCAGACTATGGTGCAGGGAGGACTGGATACTGTACATACAGTGGTGAGTCTGATCAGCTTAGACAAGGCTTGATTGTTTGCTGTAGTCACAACTAAATCAGGATGCTCTCCTTTGCGTTTGTGTGTGTGTGTGATGAAGATTTGCTCCTCTTCAAAAAAAGGGGGGCTTCAAAAGGCAATGAGGTACATCACCCGGCACCTATCTTAACGACTTCTTTACATCTGTCCTTGATCACTGGTCAGTGTATTGAGCAGTGTGACTGCTTCGTCCTAGGAGGTTGTTGATTTTCAAAATCGTACTCTTTCGTTATTTTTTAGCTAACTCTCAAATCCTTCCTACAGCAGCTTTAATTAAATCAAATCATATTGATTATATTATCATATTAGGCTATCATTACCGAACCTCAAATCTCTAGAGACCCTTGCCCTGTGCAATCCTTCTAAAAATGTGTATTCCTAAATCCACAGAGAATGGGATATGGGTGGATGGGATTCAGTATGTCGGAATAGCACTTTTCGGACAGCTGATTGGTTCAAAAGCTGATTATGATCCGTGATCCTGAACATTGCCTGCCCAGGAGCAGGTAAGGTGTGCAGCGTAAGTTACCAGGGCAATGTAACCCAGTAAAAACGGATCCACCGCCGTGACGCAAAGTAAAACCATGGTGACGTCAGATAAATCCAAAAAATAACAAGCTAAGCAAATGCTACTTTGTGACATAGGGCCCAGGGTTGTGTCTAACAACCACAATAACAAAACAGACCTGTATATAGACACTACACATTTATGCAGTTAGGGTAATAAGCTTTAGAGATCACATCTTTCCATGGTATGGCTTACCAAGGCTATTTCATGGTTTACAATATGATGTGTGTGTGTGAGCCATTTTTTATGTCGTGGCACCAACAGAAAAAAACAGAACAGTAGACATATGCATATTATGTCATTATTGTGTGCCTCAACAATTAGATTCAAACTAAAGAAACACCTCCCTCCAAACTAGAAACATATCCATCCAAGCAACCATTCTTCTTGCTTGTTCCAGATTCCTTTTTTTCACATCTCTCGTTTTCCTCTCTGTCAACATCTTTGTACAGCTAAGGCGTGCATTCTTCTGACAGGTGACAGGAGGCACGTGACTGTCTGAAGAAAGTCTCCTCAGCCCAGACGCTTGGCGCGTTTGAACAATGCCGCTGACCAAACCTCACAGTACACTGACGGACTCCAGATGGCTATGCAATGGGGCAAATGAAGAGAGAGAGAAGATTGGATGCTAAGCACACAAACATCTGAGGGGAGAAAAAAGACTTTCACTGGAGAAAAAAAAATCTCCACCCTTCCTTTTAATGGAGGGACAGAAACGAGATTTTGTTTTTGTTGCTGATGAAGTGTGTGTCTTCCATTCCGAAGCCTGGGAGAAGCCGGAGTTTTCTTCTCCTCCCTGTCATCTTAAAATGACATCATTTCATCTATATATAGTCTTTTTAGATTGTGATTCTGACTTCCCCCTTGCGTTTGGTGCTGTCACACGGCAAGGTTTTTGACAGCTGCCAGCAGAACAGAACAAGACCTCGACACTTTGAATGTTCAAATGAAGTTTGTCACGACGTTCCGGAGCTTGCTGTATGCTAATCAGATGTGTACATGCATGCGTGGGATGGGTGCTTTGTGGTATAGGGGCGGGTAAGCTATCTGTTGATGTATTTGATGTACTCCGCTTGTTCCAGAATGACAAAAAAACCTTGTCAGGAACTAGGTGGTACATCAAAAACGATGCCACTCACAAAGTTAGGGCTGGCACATCCACTGAGCTAGCACTCACACAGTTCACCAAGGAGCGATTTGAATTCTAACGCTTTGCGGCAGAGAGGGGGGTAAAAAAAAAGTTAAACCGCTTCAAGCACACAAAAAATAAGAGTCAAGAAGAGATTAGAAGTGGCAACAGATCTCTGTGACATCCTCTGAACTCTTGAATAGATTGGTATCTGCTGATGTCATGCGGCCCAACAAAAACAGGCATGTAGCCTGCATGTTTAACTACGTCTACATCAAAACCGAGAACTACTGCGCAATGGATTCATCTCTTATTTTACCAAGCTCCCTGGCTGCGCGAGGATACATCTCTGAAACCTGTAAAGTTCACACTCTAGTCATTATGTATTTATACAAAGGAGCTGTACGCTTCCACTTTTCGGTGCCTCTCTCAAGTCGAAGCACACAAGGCTGCTGATACGCCATTTTAGAGTGGAGAGCCTGCGAGGGCCCTGGAAGAGCAAGGCAGGCAACATCTGTGTGAAGTCTGGGCAGAGAGGAGCGCTGATTTAACGGCAGACGAACTGAAATCACTGTGAGGAGCGCGAGACAGGAGGCCCCGGGTTTTACGATTGCACACAATCGAAAACAAGCAAAACAAAACAAAAACGACATGCACACAAGTGCGCTAGTATCGCATCCACGAGACACGCACACATTTACACACACAGACACACAACTTTAATGAGACTTTTTTTTTTTCTTCTAGGTTGTTGGACAGGCACATATACAGACACAGCTGACTACAGGTCAGGGTAAACGCAGCTTGCAGCCAACAGAGAACACGCAAGGTGGGCTGCAGTACTGACTGGCATGTGCTCAGCCCATTTATGAAGCGACATTAAGAAAACCATTCAAAACCGAACGATACGGCAACCCCTTACGGCGAGCTGATGGGGGTCAAAGATCCGGGGTGGGGAGGGGTCACGCCTCCCTGCGTCGCAGTAAATATCGTGGAGCGCCACTGGGACTGGGTCAGTGCCTGCGCCGTAGAACGACTGACCGCTCTCGTAGATTTACGGCAGAGACACACGTGTGAGGTGTGTGATGAGTGTGTGTGTGTGTGTGTGTGTGTGAAGTGTGTGTGTAAGTGTCACTAGGCAGGCGGGCTGGCCGATGGGACCACTGGGACAATGAGTACATACCAGGCTACAAAGAAAAGGCTCCTGTGTGTGTGTGTGTGTGTGTGTGTGTGTGTGTGTGTGTGTGTGTGTGTGTGTGCGCGCGCGCACATGTGCGTGTGTGTGTATTATGTGTGTGTCATTAGTCATTTCTTTGGGTGTGTCAAGGTCAAAGGTCAAAGCAGAGGGAATTCTATAGCACTGTTTGGTGTGTGTGTGTGTGTGTGTGTGTGTGTGTGTGCGTGGAGAAGGTTCCTCTGTATCAAGCCAGCGGTGGCATTCCTGGCCCCCCGGCGCTGGCTCTTGAAGCCGGATCTCAAGGAATTTGGGAAATGTGCAAACGGGCATATCTCTGACTCCATGAGAGATGGGAGACGACCGAGGGAAGGGGAGGTTGGGGGGGGTTCTGCTTCTTTGTCTTTTGTGGACCCCTGGATGGGAGGGGATGGGAGGGCAAGGACAGCAACTGGGGGGGCTAAGGGGCGACGCGCATTAGGTGACGTAGGCGTAGAAGGTCCAAATCGTTGAATGAAGCAGTGGATTTGTGTCTACAAGGTGGCAGAGTTCAGTTTTGGAGTCTAGTTTTGATGTAACATGAAAAACAGGAGGAATACTTAGATGAGATTTCAATGGGGACAAACAAATCTGCGTTTTCTCAGGCATTGTGGGTAGAGAGAGGTAGAGCGAGGGAGAGGGAGCGAGAGTGAGAGAGAGCTTGAGTTACCTGTTCCTGAGACTCCAGCTCTTTGTTGAGCAGCTTCTTCTCGGAGGAATGCAGCTGCCTCTGTAGACTCTCCACCTTCTCCTGCAGAGCCTGGAGGGACAGACAGACAGACAGACAGACTTTTATGTGCTCTGTAGATTTACTAAAGAAATAGAAGCAGCCGGTGATGTCTGCAAGTGTTTCCACATGGACAACATGTTTACATGTGAGGGAACCAGGGAGGATTAGAGGAAGATTAGAGTTGGGGTTAATTCAAATGTAATGTAGGTGTAATGCAGTGGTTCTCATAAAAGTGGGGGTTTGGACCGACAGATTGTTCTTAGGGAGGGACAAAAAAAACAACAACACACAAACAGCAACAAACAAAAAACACAAATAAAAATAAATGCATAAATAAATAAATGAAATAAAACAAAATACAATAGCAAATAAAAAAAAAAAAGCGGTATACTAACTTCTTACTTTTGAGAATTTGGTGTAATCTAGCTGTATAGCAATCAATAAAATATAAGTTCACGGTTACTATCGTTCTCCATCTCTGGCGAGAGCATTAGAGGATTTTTGAGGTAGAAAGAATGAAGGACCAGAGAGAAAGCAGGGAAAGACGTGACGCGCGATTAGCCCTCATGTGTTAAAAGGCTAATAACAAAGTCATGACAGTAATTACTGGGAGGGTGGCCTCATTAAGCCCAAAACTCTTTTCCAGACAAGGACACTCAGAAAAAAGAGACTCGCTCGCACAGGGAATTAGCCAAAAAACAGTCTAGGCTTCCATAAAGTCACACTGCGCCGACTTTCTAAGAAACACTTTGGGGTCATTATTGCTACGGTGACAAAAGAAAGAGACTTTATATTTTTGGAGCTATTGGAGCTGATCACGTTTACCCCCGGGATGCCGACAAAGAACTTAATCTACTTTGCTTCGGCAGATTCGGTCGACAGAGAGCTCACTTTGAAGGAAAATACACAACAGAAAGCATAAAGAAATAAAGAAAGACATAAAGAAAGAATAGGAGTTTGCGTATGCGTTAGATGGCTGGGGGGGGAGGGCTGCTTTTCTCTTTTTGGCCTGTAACTGATAGCAGTGGAAAAAAAGGCAGCTTTTTGCACGGGACGCACAACCAGATGTTAAAGGCGCACATGTGGACACTTCATCTTTGATTAGTCCGCATGAAAAACAGGGCGCGGGGTGCAGGCACACACACATTCACACACAGCTACACATAAAAGCCCAGACGCACCTGCATATATCCACACAAACACACACACACACGCTGATTGCCTCGCTGAGACTGTGTGTGAACCGCTGGCTAGCATCAATATCCATGGTGTCTTTCCCTGCTGGAGCTGAGTGGGCCAGGTGTTGCTGCAGGGTTCCCAGGGGCAAAGGGGCGGCAAAGGGGGGGGACAGGTGCAGGTGATGACCGCACGTCCGCACCACTTCCATAAATCATACACACACACACACACATACTGTTCCACCTGAAGGTCAGGCTCAGTTCCTGGGCAGCAATCCGCCAAAACCCGCTGATAACAAAGGAAGGAACGTACAATAAATAATGACTCTTTTGTGGTCGACACATACAGTGGGAGACAGGCTAGGTTTTGACGGATAGCATTCGACGTAATGGTACAGTGAAGTAGCTGGAGGTAAGGACTATTAACCCAATCTGGCATTCATTTTCTGCCTGATACAGGGTAAGGATATCGATGGGTTTAGTGTTCTCATACAGCTTTAATCCAAAGCAACGTTCACCTGTAACAAGCAATTCGTTTTTAACAAGTTGTCTTGACCGTGACCTGAGCTGTACTGTTGTAAGTAAATCCTACTTGTGCTGGATGCTAAGCTATGTTCAGTTCAGCTTTGTAGCGCATATGCCAGCTGGTTCTAAGCTCGTTGATCCCGTTAATCAGGGTCTTTCCATGCTAGTCACGATTTATTCTCATCACGCCGCACCTCGCCATGCACAGTGCTTGTTTATAATTAAAAACCCCTTGCCTACGATTTCATCATTTCAGTTTGTTTGATGGTGAATGCAACGCTCAAAAACACCTCTGGCTACACTGAGGCCGTTTTCTACGGAGGCGGTCAAATTGCATCGGTACACCGCGACGAAGGGCGAGGGCGAGAGTGTAACGTGCCCCGAGGTTCCTTCGCCAAAACACAGATACGTAATATAACAATACAAGTAATATAAGCACAAGTTTGACACACTTAAATAGGAGGGCTATCTCGTTGTGATTCACAGACATGCGGGAACAACCCAGTGTAACCCTAACCTTAAAAACAAAAAGAAAAGAGGAATCTCTCCATGCAATGTGACACAGTGTTTCTGACCAAGGCCTTCTGGGAAATGGGGCTGACTAGCGAATCCCGTTAGCGTGACGCCCATTGCCCTTTCATGTGGGTTCTGTGTGTGACGGCTTCAAAACAGACCTCCTCTGCACGAAGTTGATAGAAACACTCGGGGGTGATTCTACGGGTCGGCATGAACCAGCATGGGCTTGAAAATATTAAGTCATTATCGCTGTCAAATGTGACGGCCACAATATAGACAGTAAAGGACACAACAGCGCTTGGATATTAGTCTGAAGTATCTGTCTGAACGTGCTTGTCCCTGTGAGCTTGCCCCTGCTGTTGGCCCACCAGGATGAGAGAGAGATTCGTGATTCACTAACTGCCCGGAGAGTCAGACATCTCCAGACTGTCCCCGTGGCCTGGATAGGAATTGGATCACAGGGGCTCTACAAAAAAACCTCCTCACCAGAAACACTAGAGGCCCAGATCCTGGCCTGCAGATGGTTCTAGATGCACCTTGGGTAATGTCTGCTGTTTTCCTTCCCTTCCTTCCCTTTCCATCTTTCCTTCAAAGGAGACCTGCTCGTTCCCAGGTGCCACAGCGGCGCTCCGTCACTTCCCTAACCCCTGCGTCTTTCTGTCTCTTTCTCTCTCTGTCCCGCTCTTTCGTTTAGCGAGAGACAAGTGACAATCATGAATTTAAATTCAAAACACACGCATAAACGCATGTAGCACACACGCACACACACATGATCCCAGCAGTGTCTCCAGATGGTCAGGGTGACATGGTCTTAAGGGGGATTTCCTCAGTGATGGAGGGGGTAGAGGAACCCACGGGACAGAGAGAATGAAGCCATAAAAGAGAGAGAGGGAAGTCAAGGGAAGATATGGGATGGAGGATGTTTAATATATACATTATATTATATTCTTTAATTTGAAAAAAAATACGTAATTTGAATAATTTTTTTTAGAAAGTAGGCTCAAATTGCCTTTAAAATATTATTATTATTAAAGGCAATTTGAAGTCTAAAATTCCAAAAATGAATTTGAATTCTAGGTTTCACGGCAAAGTCGAGGAAGAGGTCGAGGAAGAGGAAGAGAGGGGAGGGGTGGGTGGTGAAGGAGGAGGGAGAACGGAGGTGTAGTGCACCTCTACCGTACACAGCCGGTACCCAGCGCGGCCTGAGCTCCTCCCTCAGCGGCCTGCTGTCTCACCTTTCGTAACCAAACCTGAGCTCCGAGGATAACAGAGTCACACACACACACACGCACGCGCGCCTGCGCTCACAAGCAGCAACAAACAGGCCCCCGCTCAGAGCCATCTATGCAGGGCAGGTATAGGCACGCATTCATATTAACAGGGAAAGTTCTGAAGTGCTGAGAGAGCCACTAAATCAAACGAGTGCATGAGCGTAACTCTTTCACACACAGGAGGCCCTTAGTCAACTTTCCTGGGTGGTCCTCCTGTGTAGATAAGGCAAGCATGTTTCCCCTTAGGTGCAGTAACAGCAACAGAGCAGAGAGAGAGAGAGAGAAAACACACACACAAAACAGGCACAGAAGAAAGAAGCGGAGTGAAGAGGATGGGAAAGAAATAAAGGCCAGGGGCCCCTTTAAATTTGGTGTTTTGTTGGGAGCCGTCATATGCGGTGGGGCCCTGCTATTTGAGGTGCGCCGTCAGAAGTCTCTCCCAGAGTCTGGATTAAAGAGATCCTCTAATGACACTGAGGCCGGACGACATCAGACGGCAGAGGAAACCTCACGCTGCACCGCCTGCAGCCAAGGACGCACGTGCACGTGCACGCGCACGCCCACGCCCACGCCCACACACAAGCACAAAGGGAAAGACATATAGATACAAGGGGCAGGGGGAAAAAACCCTTTCAGAC
>JAOEHI010000492.1:0-13691 GCA_025447815.1 Percopsis transmontana
TGTTGACAAATGTACTAATTGTAAGTCGCTTTGGATAAAAGCGTCTGCTAAATGCTGTAAATGTAAATGTAAATATGAAACAACTTATAAAGCCCTGAAAACAAGTCTGACTTTGGGATACAAAAAACCCTTTCTCTGTATCCAAGACAACAGCATACCTTTCACTTGTCTCCTACTGTAGGTACAACCTCCCGTTCCAGGCGGCGACCCACCATGCCATCAGTCCCTACTGCTGCGTCGTTCCCCCCGCCGCTGACCTTCTAAGCCTGGGCCCGGCCCGCCGCACCCTCCAGCTGGCCTGGAACACCGCATGGCATTCTGGAGTTGACAACCTGCTGGAGGAGCTCGGCGGCTGCCACAGCGACACCAGCGAGTGGGAACCCTCCTTGTTTGTTACTCCGTTACGTCTGTCAAGGGTGTTGGGAGATGTTTATTTGTCAGGGGACAGCCAGTTCATTAGGTTTTTGCATTGAAAACATTACTTTCGAACAAATGGAAACTCTGGTTTGGCAAATGTCATCAAGGGACAGTAAATTGTCCTTGGCTTCAGTGAAGAAGGGGATAGGCTAATTTCAGCATTTATTTACTAATTTATTTTCATTTTTTAACTAATGGATTTCACCGAGGGGTTGGCATTGTGTTTTAGTGCCGTTACAGAGAAAATGCAAGGTGCAGTGACTTTTCACCATGAGTAAAGTCTGTTGGGGGGGGGGAAGACTCAACAAAGTATGAAAAGCCAACAGATTATGACTTTATATTGAGAATTTCTATTTCCTACAATAGTATAGGGGGGTGTTGTTAATTTGTAGTTTTGGAGGCCATCTTGTGTATACTGACATCATGTAATATGTCCATGTAATATAGCAAACAGATGTGTGTTGTTTTTACCAGTTTACCAATAGCAAAGTTTCCACCATTGGGAAGCTGAGTTTGAGTATTGATGTCTTCTCATTCCACTTCATTTGCTTTCTGTTCTCCATCAGGTTCCACAGTGACCTGAGGCTGTCGGAGGCACAGGTTCTGTTGCTACGAACATCGCACCTCCCCGCCGGCCTGCAGGACTGCATCCAGGCCATCGCCACGGCAGCAGGACACAGCTCTGTAACCTCTGCCCTCGGCAGGCTCCGCCTCTACCTGCTGACGGAACGACTGGCCCTCCCTCCCGGCCACGCCCACACCTGCAGTGATACTCTTCACTCCCTAACATGGCAGTCTGCCATCACCAGGTACGCTGAAATGATATACCGCAGGCTGAGAGAGCTGTGCTTAAAAGTTCACTGGGCAGCTTTAGAGAGTGGAACAAACAATGAACGGTATAACCAGCACATGTCAGATTGAACTAATCAGATGCAAGAGGTTCCCTCTTAACAATCGCAATCACGCACGCGTACAGTGTTGCAGGCTTCTTTCTCATTCATTCATTTCTAAAAGACTTCAGCAGTCTAATTCTATATAGACCCATAGGCACATTGCGTGACAGCGACGACCATTGTTCCCTGTAGGTTTCTACAGGTGCGTCCTGCCTGCATAGAGGACGAGAGGTTGCTGGTGGACATTGTTGGATTCCTGGATGCCCACTTCAAACAGACGAGCACCAAGGTGCAGTCTGACCCGGAGGACAAAGACCTGCGCTGGATACTGGAGCTGCTCCTCAGACAGGTGCGTACGCTGCTCTATAAGCTAGAAAGTCAGCATTTAATCACTACATGATTTCCTCTGTCTAGTGCCGGGGGTAGGAAGAAGGTCTTTAGTAAGGTTAGGGCCACTTAAACGCTAGGTTAAATTGAGCGTGGTCTTATCTCGACTCTGAGCCTGTGGCTGCATTTCAGTGGCTGCCTACAGCATTCCTCAACCCTCTAACAGATTGATAGAGTTAGAGCATATGGGAATCATTCGTATATAGTACTGTATATATTTTTATTTAGTCTCTTCTTAAAGGCCACAAACAAAATATTTTGTGCTCCACAAACGCTAGTGTGTTTGTGTATGCTGGTAGGATTTCTATATTTTAATCTAATTATGGCATCGCCTCTCTCCACAAATACCATTCTATATATGCAGTCAGAGCGTGAATAAATCTTACACTGACAGACTAGCTGAATATATTACTCTAATACAGTCTAATAGTCTCATTACAAGGGAAAACGGGTCGTAGCAACATACCACTTCACACCCATGGCAGAGATTATTTCTCGCACTCTTATAACAAAGCTAAATTGCCCCATAGCCTGAAGAGAAAATCACTCTCTTAGTTAGGAAAGCTGCTTTTAGAATTTAATCAGCCCTCACCTTGGCTTTCTCATTAATGTGTACTGTGAGTAAACAATAGGCCCTCCTCTGGCGGGTAATGCAGATTCAGATAGAAATGCCTGGTAGGGGTGTGCGTCTCTTGCTTTGCTCCGACTTCGCTGTAATTACTGAGCTGTTTCAGGCACATCTGTCTCCCTGCACTCACGCTAGCTAACTATGCTGTGTGCATTGTGCCATGGGGAACGCTGTATGTGTTGGTGGCTCCTGCTCCTGTGTTCTGCAGGGTGGAGTTGTAGGTGTTGCGTGTCCTATTTATCAGTCTCACCAACCCATTATTAGAAGTTCTCTAACATTTTGAGCCAAAACCCCCTAAAAAGAAGCTCCATGGTTTGCAACCCCTTCCCCCCCTCCCCCCAATTCAGCTATGAACCATTTTTAACTGCACAATTGTGATCATATGCAAAAATGAGCCATAATGGTAATAATTCAAGGCCATGTCATTTCAATTTCCTGTCTAAAAATCATTTTAGACAGACCTTTCTGCTTTCATGCTAAACATTCCCTTTCATTTTGTGTTTGGCGTCTTTTATCATGCCCTAACTTGATTGACTTTTTTTTTTTTTTGACGACTGGTTCCGATCCAGAAATTATGTCACACCAGGTGCCAAATCTGACTGGCTTGTTTTACGCAATCATTAGAGAATAATTTGGCCTAAATGTTGGATCAGTTTAAAAAAGATTTCAAAATTAGTCCAGCCCTTTTATGTCCCTTCAGACAACATAACTGACTACGCAACTGGGAAAAACTTGATTTTGGGGGACCTTTAACATTGGAAGAGGAGTAGCCGATATTGGCGGATGGCCCAAGATAAGGCCCAAGATTACAAAAATGCTGTGCCAAACTACAAGGGATCATTTGTGTATTACAGTGCATAAAATGACCCGCCCATCCTTCTACTCCTCTATCCCCCCCGTCCAGGAGAGTGTAACACTACTGGAGTTGCTGGTCGGCGTGGAAACCAAGAGCTCTGGGCAAGGCCAAGCAGGGCCGGAGGAGCTGAGGAGCCAGATCAGTCAGAGGCTACAGCGAGAGGTCACCAGCTTTTTCAACACCTTACTCCACCGTCTCACACACGCCACGGACAGGTAGGCCTGCTCCATTTTTCAGGCATTGTTGTGTTACCTTCTGTTGGCTAAATGAACGCTCTGAACATATAAATGTAATTATTCTTAGTTTATGATGAAAGCATGTTTTGACAGTCGCTTGAGATTTCACACTTTGCGCATCTGCCAATCAGACATACAGTACTGATCTTATTTAACAACAGCCTGTGGCCACGAAAGCACTACTGATATTTCAGCGCACTGTTCCGCCACCTATAATATGCGGGATGTGTTCTTCATTTCTAATTAATTGATTTTGTCCTCATGAAAAATATATGACATTGTCTGTCTGGAAAGTGACTGGAGACTAAATACTAATTCAGTGGATATTATGCTGTAGTTTACACTACATATTAAGCTACCCTGCTCAAAATAGGATATTTATATATTTATACTTCCTTTGTATTAAACCTTTTGTTTGATCTCATTTTACCTGAAATACTTTATTTAGTCTTATATTTCTAAGATGCAATCCATCTTAAACTGAAATAATGCTATCAGAACCTCTAATGCCTGTCATTACATCCGTGCCAACTTTCTCCCTCCGTCTTTCTCTCACCTTCCTGTCACTCAAGGCAATGCTTGGCGCTGGCGGGCCCCTTCAGAAGCCAGCTGGCTGTCCGCTTGCTTCAAACCCTGCGCGTGTCAGACGGGCCGCGCTTCTACGGCTTACCCAGCCTGGAGAGGACCCTGCTGGGCATGGTGACTCTGACGGCCACGCCTGGCTGGAGCACCCACTGCTCAGACCTGGAGCCCCTCTCCTTCTGCTCCAAGTGCCTCGGCGATCTGTTGGAGGTTTGTGTGTGTGTGTGTGTGTGTGCGCGTGCGCGTGTGTGTGTGTGTGTGTGTGTGTGTGTGTGCATGCACATTCATGTTTTGCATGTGGAAGCCTCCTATTCTCTGAAAAGCTGCAAGAACGCCAGAATGCCTCTAAAAAATGAATGTAAGCAATACTTGAGTGTCTGAGGAATTAATTAAAAGCAAGCCATATTTGGATGCAGAACGTGAATAACAGTAGGTTTGAGAGAAAGAAAAAAAAACACTGATTAGATTTGCCACACTGTGAAGATTATGATAATAATAATCAAGCATGCCAATTCCATCTGGTTTATTGCTCAACAGTCCATAACAGAAAAAAGAAAACAAACAAAAAACAGCACAAGGCAGGATGCGCCTTTGAAAGAGAACACCCCGCCTTGACAATAGTTTACCTCGTCTGTGTGGACAAGTTTCATGGACAGGAATTAAAATTGGACTTGAGCTATTCTCTGGTGGCCGGGTCTGTCTCTCTGAATACATAGCGATGTTTAGCTCTCATTCCACCTCTTATCTATACTTGGCGTGAACCCCCCCTCCCCCCCTCCCCTCAGGCTCAGCTGGCCTTGGGCTCTCTCCTCTCCACTGGCCCTCCAGTGCCGCCCCCCCAACCTGAAACCAAGTTGGAGCCAAACAATTACCCTTGGTCGTATTTAGCCCTAATTTAAATGCAGCGAGCTGCAAGAGAAGGCAGCAGTCAGGATTTTATTCTCGTTACATTTCCTCACTTGACCCCTGGTGTTCAAAAGAAGAAATCGGTTCTAATTAAACAGGAAAGAAATGGATAACACTTGAGAGGTCCCCTGAGAGGTGTTACAGTGGTTAAGTTCACAAAATTCAAAATATACACATGTACAAAGACGCATTTTTAAACAAACATACGGAACAGGGCGGAACATCATACATAGGCCTACCTATACCTGGGACGCCCTTGAAAACGGTCTCAAAGCATCTCAAGGGTCCTTTAAATAAAAATAAGAACAATTCAAACCTATACCTGTTATATAGGGCCTACTGTATATTGATCTACTGTATGCCTATAGGCCTACCTCTAATATCATGATATAGTTCCGGTCCGGATGTTTTACTGCTTTTTAAATATATATCACATCATATATAATCATAATTATCACATATAATTGAAGAATTCTGGTTCCTTCACCAAGGTGATCTCCTCATTCTATGTGGAGTGGGGTGGGAACTCCATGTCCTTCATGGGGAAAGGTGTGACGAAGAATGCCATCATCTGCCTTCTTCACCTCTCTCACGAGATGATGGCTGAGAGCCCAGATGAGGTCAGTGTGAACTGTGCTCACACTAATCAGCAGGTAATGGAAATGCAGGGCACCAGAATGAAAGTGCAGCAACATTAACTATTTTATTTAGTTACTGGGGACTATTTGTTCGTTAATGTTGACTATTACTTGACTACGACATTGAGCATATGTGGTCAATGAAGACCGAAAGAAAGTGAGGGCTTAACATGGATGCATTATACTTTAACAAATTAGACTGTGATGATCAAACATTTGCATGAGTTAAGTTAACAGCCCCTTATCGTAATATTCACCTTTTTCCAGTTGTGTGGTCAGGTGTGTTGTCTGAAGGGACCTGAAAGAGCTGGACTAAATTTGAAATTTGTCATTTAGCCAAGATTCCTTTGTAAAGGATTCTGTAAAACAAGCTAGTCAGATTTGGCCCCAGGCGTGACATCATTTCTAGATTGTAACCAATAATCTCTGACATATCCTGAGAGATTGAGAGATTTTATTTTCTTGTTTAAGAGCTGATTAATAACTTCCCATGTCGTTTTGATGTTATTAGCTGCTTTGGTAAATGTGTGGAAGGTATGTTTTCTTTGCAGTTTCCATTTTGTGGTTGAATTTAGCTCTATAATTCATTGAAGTTTGGGAAATGGTCAGAGGTATCAGAATAAATGATACCTTCAATAATATACTGTTGAGACCGTGGTTGGAGATCGAGTTATTCTGCCAGGCTGTGCACTAATGCTGCTGTAAATGTGATCTAGTATTTAAATTATTTAAACACTATGTTTTCCAAAATACTTTATATTCCAGTATTCTGAGGTTGGTGGTTGGGATGGGCACTTTGTTTTTATATAGGCTGCACATTTTTCAGAGGCATAGAAGAGGCATAAATTGTGCAGCCTACATAAAAACAAAGTGCCCATCCCAACCACCAACCTCAGAATACTGGAACACTTGGACACAGCCTTGACTGCCCTCTAGTGGTAGAGAGCAATCCTCACAGTTTTCAGAATTACCCTTTGGGGATTTGTGAAGACATTTTGAAATGCCACATCCACTCTTTAAACCCAAACTATGCAAGAGATATTGGTGTTTTCAATGGTATCTATCATAAGTTTGCCCCAAACAAAGACTTCCATTACCTTGTTTGTAACGTCCGTCGGGTAGCGGGTGTTCTACAATAGAAGACATTAAAGCATCTGATCAGCCAGGGATCACTATTTTGTGATCCTACATTGAAAAGTTGCCCAAAAAAGCTGTTCTTTATCTTTCAGAACTTAATTTCCCAGTGGTCTTTAGGACATGAAGCAGCACCTGACGAGGCCAGTGGTCCTCAGCTTGGTTTGGCCTGGCTTATCCCACTGTGGGTGGACCGAGATCCTGAGGTACGACTTAACAGACGAACACACACTCACTCACTCACTTACTCACTCACTCACTCTTCTCATACTATTTCTATCATTAAAAATGAAGTTTCTAGACATCTTGCAATTGGGACAAAATGAAACCCATAAGAACCAGAAAAGAGATGAAACGACAAAAGTAAACTTCACGACAGCTTAGTTTTCCTAAACGCATTTTCTATTTTTCTCAACACAAGTCAGTCTGGAGGAGTGGATTGACAAGGGAATCTTGGCTGTCATCAACGTGAAAACGCCAGACTGGCAGCTTAAAAAAAAACAAAAAAAACCCAGCCTAGTCACATTCACCATTTCTTCTTAAATGACAGCGGATATCTCTGTGACTTCAGGGATGTCTGCAGTGTCACTTGTTAGATCTCTTTTGTATGTATCCCTCATGGGCGCACACTCATTCCTTTTAATCACATGCACTTGCATCTCTCTCTCTCTCTCTCTCTCTCTCTCTCTCTCTCTCTCTCTCTCTCTCTCTCTCTCTCTCTCTCTCTGTCCAAACAGCTGGCTCAGTGGCACGCTGTCGTCACTGTCGCGCCTAGATGGGGGTAGTTAGTGCGTCATATGTCTTCTCAGCGGATGTTGACAGGGGCGCCTCGCTTTACTTCCTTTTGAGATTTGCGTTGCACGTCCAAATAAATCTACTTTTCAGACAGGAGGTGCAGTGACGCGCCAGCGACGTTTGCGGGAGGTGTTGTCAGTTTGGCGTTGGCAGAATAGTGCGCTCGCCGCCGTCGCCCTTTAAGTGAACATCACAGACGCAGAGATACTGAATTCAAATGATCATCTGGCGACACCCTGCAGACAGCAAGAGTGACTTCTATGGCAGTGAAAACTTCTTGACGTGTTAATGTAAAAGATGAAGCAATTAAACTCGGGTTGTTGCTTCCTAGATTTGAGCTGTTAGTGACTGCTTGTAGAAGCTGGGGCTTTTGATTTCGTGTGCATCCGTCTGTCAGTTGACCTCCAGTTATTTCCATCGCATGACTTTTCTGAGGGAAATAAACCTTTTTCCTATGCCTGTCTCTTTCTTGCTTTATTGCAACTGTTCCACATTCGTTCAAAACATAACTCATGCATTCCTGTCTGGTGAAATGTGCATTGAGTGAATGTTTGGTGGAAATCACCAATTACAAGTGTTTTTACCTATGATATGTGTTACATGGCATCGCAATATAAATGATGTGCCTTATATTACTTTCATCTGTTAGAGATAGCGGGAGCCTGGGAAGGTACAGACAATGTCAAGCTTTCCGTGCGTAGGACCACTTGTTTGAGTTAGCTAGTGCACAAAGTGGTAGATATAAAGGCACTTTGTATGGTATAAGTGGGTTTCTATTGTTTACTTGATGTGCTTTATGGGACCATTCTGGAGAGTAGTATACAATGTATAACTAACCTTCACCAGCAACCTTGAGGGACATGAGACGGCCTCAACTAGGCTGAGGAGGAGAGAACCCTCCCCTCTGGAGTCTCTTTAAAAACCCTGTGCCAACTCTGAGTTGCGCATCTGATGAGAAACCTTTACTTCTGAGTGCTGTGTCCGTTTTGCAACATGTTGATTAAACTTGACCAAAAGACAGCCTGTTGTTCAAGCCTTTATTACAGAAATGGCCAGTACAAATGGATGTCAGGAAAAAGCTAGGGGGCCTTTTTAAAGTATTATGGAGAGGTGGTGTTCTCGTGAAGGAAGGGATGGCTCTCCACTTTAAACTTTAGTGCCCCTTGTCTGCAATCAAAGGCCTCTTAAAGGGAGTATTTTTTTATGAACTTACACTTAAACTACCCCTCCCTAATAGCTGTTGTAATCTGCACCGTGTGCTAAATGCTAATCAGTCAAGACAGGGCAAGCCGACAGGGGGATGTTAGCACGAGAGAAAATGTTCCGATAGGAAGTAGGGAGGAGGGCAAAGAACCCGAGGCATGAGGCACGATAACATAAAAGGGAAAGGGCAAGAGATAGACTGTAAAGTGAGTATGAAATAGGAAGACGCGCCGAGGACGGCCGAACGGAGGGAAAACACATTAAGGCTAAAGCGGTGGCATTGGATAAAGTGACGGAGAAAGGAACGCGATAGGAGGGTAGATCCATCTGCCTTCGGGGCTCTTAAGAAACTATATGCCCTCTATCTTCCCTCCCTTCCAGTCAACTTTGCAGAAGATGATAGCATTGATCATATTTTTAAAAGACCTCTTTTCCTGTCACCGTATCAGCCCCGTGTCATGAAGATGACTGGTTGAGTTGCCTTAAAAGGTTTGCTCCATGCCCGACGGAGGCCACAAGCTGTTGGATTGCCTTCCACGGTCCTGACTCCTTTCATTCGACAAATCTAAGCCCACATAGGTGTCCATCTCATCGATTCCCCCCCCCCCCTTTTCTTTTCATATCTGAGATCGCGGATGGCGGGGAAACAAAATCAACCCGAGACGGTATTGAATTGTGAGCCGCAGGAACGGGCGCAATCAAGCTGATTGATGTACAAGTGTTGGGGGCAGGATAGCCTAGTGGTCTAGGTGTTGGACTCCCAGCCCAAACATTGTGGGTTCAATCCCCGGAGGTGGCCTACCTGTAAGCAGCCTTCAGCAAGATGCCTAACCCCTATCTGCTCCATGTAAAAATGTACTAATTGTAAGTCACTTTGGATAAACGCATCTGCTAAATGCTCTAAGTGTGTTCGCTATAACAAAATGTCCTCAATCAAACTTGGGTGATTCTGTTGCATTAGTGCCTAAACTCTTCTCTCCCTTCTTGACCAAAACGGTTTACATCATCCTGATGTATGCACCCCATCTACCTTGCCCCTCACCCAACCCACCTCCGGGTCCCCTCAAATCTCTTGAGTACCAATAGGCTAAAAGAAAAAACGTGAAGCTTACATTTCACCCAATATAAATCCACTCGTCGTGGCATAAAAGTTTGGGGCCATCCCATGCCTCTGCTTATTAGTCGACCAGAGGATAAATTTATCACCTTTGAGGACAAAGAACCGAGGCGCCGGGGGGATTCTCTGTAGCCCTGTGATTTATGGAGTCGGAGGAGAGGCAGGGCGTTTTTGGGTCATGCAAATTTTTCCCCAGCACAAGTGCCCGCCTCTTCTTCCTGTCAAATTAATATCCCTGGCAGCCAGAGGCAGGGAGGCAGTGTGGGGTGGTAGTGAGAGGGAGAGAGCCGGGAACGGGCAGGTGATACCGGTTAAGATATGCATGAATGATGGCGCCCTGTAGTATACGTGCACTGACCGCTGATATGACAACCGTCTTGCAGCAGCAGGCGATGTTTCATAATAATACAACCCTAAACCTCAAGTGTTCAGCCAAAAGGGAACATTGGGAGAGAGAACCACAGGTCTCTCGACTCACAAATGGCACTGTTTTCAATGTAGTTCCCTCCGCTCTCCACTAGTCTGTGCTGTTGATCCAGCAATGTTTTCTCAGTTCCTCTGACCCACTTCTGTGGCTCAGCAACCAATGGAATGTGGCCTCCTCGCCTCACCTGTGCTAAGTAGTCTTGTCTCTGCAAAGGGCTACGCTCGCAGGTTTTACTCATTTGTAAACGTCGCCATGTAAATGATGGGCCGGGCACAGGGGCTTGTGGGAAATGTATTTCTGAGGAAGCCAGAGCCAGTGTGCGTCGGGGCCAAGTGAGTGTTTCTGGTTGTGTGTCGTGGTTACATGGCAGGTTTGACTCGTTGCAGCACCCCTTGCTCAGCATGAATGAATCCTGTGTGATGTAAAACCCTTTCACCACACACTGTGAGAAGTGGCTAATAGAACTAGATAGAAGTCTATGTATATGGTCATAGCATGCGTGGAAGGGAGGTAGAACATTGACACCATCTGTGCTCTGTGTGTGTGTGTGTTCATGTGTGTTACCCGTACCTCTATATTTTACATCAGAATAATGGTGTCAGTATAGACTTACTGTAGATGCAATGCAATATGCTTAAGATGCAAACCACTTAACGTGTGGTATCTACCCTTAACCGTATGCTACGCAAGCACTCAAAATCAGTGGTTTCTGGAGCTATGACCCTTGAAAAGAAGTGGTTGATAGTTTGTGACGCCCCCCCAACCCCCGTGCATGCACACTTGTGGGTAGCTGGGTAGCTAGGTAGCTAGGTAGCTAACGTGGTAGCATTTTATGAACATGGAAGCTATGAACACCATTGGAAAGGTTTTTTTTTTTTATGGAAATTCGTATCAAAGTAGAATAAAAAGTCCACTGCCTCTGCCTCGCTGTCGCCGCGTCTCAACTACAGGCGTGTGTCGGCAGCGCCCTCTGTTCACTCGCCACCGCTCTCATCCACATCCACCACCTCCACCATCATCCCTCCTCATAACGAATGATTCTGCGCCGGGCCGCGGATTTCTCCTACACCTCCCACTGCCCACACACCTTCGTCTTCTCTCTTTCCCGTCTTCGTCTCTCTTATTGCCCCCCATTCCTGGTCTAGGCCCACTCTACCCTTTAAGTGTTGGGAGAGCATGAGGCTCGCCGTTCGCTGAGTGGGCAGACGGTAGCGGAGGAGGAGAGAGAGAGAGAGAGAGAGAGAGAGAGAGAGAGAGAGAGGCTAAAGGTGGGAGGGAGCAAGAGTTATCTAACAGGATTAAAAGGAGAACAATGGCATGAAGAGCACTTTAAATAGTCATGACGAGGCCCTCGTGGAGAAACAAAAGAGTAACAATATCTCAATCACTCTCAAGGCTTCCTTCTCCCCTTTTCCCCTTCCCCCACCCTTCCCAACTTCTCATTCTCTATCTGGCTCCCTCGTTCTCGCTCGCTCTCCTGTCGGCCTGGGGATGAGGCGGTTTTACAGGAACTATGCTAATAATGTCAGAGAGTGCCTTTAATTAAGCAATTAAAGACAGGGGTGTGTGTGTGTGTGTGTGTGTGGGGGGGGGGGGGGGGGGGGGGGGGGGGGTGAGGGAGAGAGAAAAAAGGGATGAAGGAGAGCCCAGGAGAAAAAGCAGGAGGGAGCACGGGAAAGCAAGACAGATGGAGATAAAGGTCTAAAGAGAGACGGGGAGAAGTTGAGATTTGGCTTGGCAAAAAGGCGGGAGCGTTGCTGGGCCCAGCCGTTGGTGGTGGAAAGATGATAAAGTGTTTCCTGTCATGAAACAGGCTCGTTCAACCGCTTGGCCCACTTCTGCCTGAATTCCAGAGATTTGTGTGTGTGTGTGTGTGTGTGTGTGTGTGTGTGTGTGTGTGTGTGTGTGTGGGGGGGGGTCGGTATTCAGTCACCGCCAGACAAATTTTGTGGTTACATATACCGGTCTGTGAGACACAGCGAACATATTGAGACGTCAACAGCAAATAAGAACATATATCCCTCTCAAATGCTCAAATGGGGGGGGGGGTGGATTCAGAAAGCTGGAGCGACACGACAGATATCCTCAGGGCGGATCGAACTTCCGGGAGCGAGGAAGTACTTCAAACGAATCGGCCCGCCTGGCACGCCCCTGCCTCGCTCCCCCCCCCCCCATACACACACACACACACACCATCTGAGTCATGAAGATAACAGCCGAGAATACACACAGGTGTGTTTGTGAGCACACAGCTTTTACATAAATCTACACCGAAAATTCCCAAATCTCTCTCTCTCTCTCTCTCTCTCTCTCTCTCTCTCTCTCTCTGACAAAGCACGCTCCTCCACCCCCCATACGAAGTTGTGACAGGTCGACCACCCAAGCCTCGACATGAGCGCATTTGAAGGCGGCAAAATAATGTGTTTACACTCCCGGGGAAAAAAACAACAAAACAGATTCTAGTTGGTGCATAATATGCGTGGATGAGGTCTCTGGCGTTAATGCTGCCTCCTTCTTTATATCACATAACAAACATGTGACAGCAGTGGGAGAGAAAGCTCTCCAGCCTTTGTAAATAGGGCACCATTTGAATATTTCACAGTGCGGCTTGTGTTTGTCGAGCGCTCATTCCTTCTGAAACATCAGCGCTTCCGAAAAAGAGAGAGGAAAGTAAATCTATGCAAATGTATGAATAAATAAAAGTGTTTCTTTGTGTGTGTGTGTGTGTGTGTGTGTGAGAGAACCACACCCTCACGGCACATTCTTCCTTCCTAGTGAGCAAATTCGGGAAAAACACGTCCTTGGTTGTCACACAATGTAAGGCACTATTTTAATGATGGTGAGATCAGATTCAGACTCGACCGCCTGGCAAATCAGTCGGGAGGCCCGGGACTCCCAGGAGAGAGGCAATCGCCGGGCGGCGGCGGTGGTGGTGGCGGCAGGGGCCCAGGGGGTGGAGCCTCGAGGGATTAATGAAAGGTCGAAATGATACAGGTCCCCCTATTGGCTCTGCCGGTTGGTTGTAGCCCGCCTATGCTGTCAACTCCACAGCCTGAAAGTCATTACAGTAGAAAGAGACAATGGCGAAACCAAATGGAAAACGAACAAAAAAAACATTATCTAGTGTTTTTTTTACAGTACGGAGAGGGAGCTGGTCGGAGAGGGAGCTGGTCGGAGAGGGAGCTGGTCGGAGAGGGAGCTGGTCGGAGACGCCGCGGTCCCGCCGAGAGAGAAGAAAGAGGCAGAAAGTGACAGACAGCGAGATAAAGGAGGCTTCAGGGTGCCACTGAGTAACCACGAGTCGTGTTCCCGCGATGGACAGATGGGACGAACAGTGGGAGAACTAGATGCAGCCATGGACGGATGGGCGGAGCAGAGGAGGGGAGAGAAAACAGGAATAGACAACGGGGGGGGGGGGGGGGGGGGAAAAAATTTATTAAAATGACAAAAACCACCCCCAAACCAGAAAAAT
>JAOEHI010000493.1:0-13684 GCA_025447815.1 Percopsis transmontana
GGGTTGGGGGGTTTGTTCTGGGTCTTGGGTCACCCTGGTTGGGGGGGGGGGGGGGGGGGGTTCTGGGGGTGGGGGGGGGGGGGGGGGGGGGTATATGCGGCACCACGCGTGTACACGGCTGCTAAGAGATGTGATTTAGATGGAGAACTCTGAAGGGTTCTTGGATGACACAGTGGCCGTACCTTTTGCCACGACTGCTGACTGGCTGTCCGTCAAAGCGCCCAGCGCTGGGCGATCAGATAACTCTGCGGGGAGGAGAGAGAGAGAGAGAGTCCACACACCAACCCTGGCCTCATGATATCATGATACGGTATAATACGGTATAATACTGTAGCACTGTAGCCGCAGAGAGGCTGGGAGTAGACTACGAGATGCTTTTTCTGGGGCGATTAGTAGATTTTCAAGATTTTGAAACAATGTTTTAGCTAATGTTTTTAATCAACTTTATTATAGTTAATCAAATGGTCATGCTACTGTATTATGTTATTAAACAACGACATGCGTGTTGGACTTCCACAGCTGTCACTCTATTTTGGGCATCCAGGGCTCAAAAAAGTTTTAGAACCACAATTACATTGCTCACACTATTATAGGCTAAAGTATACAGTACACACATTTAGGTAGGGTACTATATAGTTCAGTATACTCTTGTAAATAAACGTTTGTAGGGCCTGTTGAACTCCCATTGAATTATGCATCAGTTTGCACAGTTCACAGAAGCAGTTCACAGAAGCACCTACTGCACTGCCGTCACTGGATGTGCTGTTTCACTATGTTCTTTATTATATTTAGACTCTTTGTCTCCTTAATTGCAGGGTTCTTTAGCGTGGTGCACTGCAAACACACTCTATACTCCATCCATGGCCTGTAAGGCAGTGTAGCCTGTTGCCTCAATAGATGTAACTTCCATTTCGTCAGGGCATGTTGTTTATAATGGACCTGTAGCCGCTTCGCTTCATCAACGCTGTCACACCACAAGTGGAATCAATGTAATGTGGCCTCAAATCCTATATTTTGTTTTGTCTTTTAAATGTTTTTTTGTTGTTGTTGATGTTGGTGCTTCTAGGTTTCTAGGATAGGATTGCTAGGATAGGATATTAATCAAAATGCTTAAAGGAAACCATTAAGCCCCTGGTTTTGAAAACAAAACCCTTACACCTTGTGGGTTGTGGGTTTACAGTGGGTTTACAATACTCCATATTATGAAAAGTGCACAGAGGCCTATGCCGATTATGGTTCCACTCGTTTACACACTAGTGGAGCCTGTCTGGGTGATATGGATGATTATAAGATCTACCAGATGTTCGCTAGCCCATGTGTTGCCAAGCATATGGAGAGGCAAATCATTGAGCTAATTAATGCTGACACATCCATCTTGACTGAAACAATGGTTATAGCAGCAGTGCCTTCCCTTCTCTGTCACATTGAGACAACATACTGTACCAACACTTGTCCCCCACCTGTGGATGTGGAGTGTTTCTTTAAAAACCTGGATGCCTGGATCAGACGGGGCCCGTATGTAATCCTGGTGTCACCGACAACACCACTAGATTAGATTAGATTCAATTTATCATTGTGCAGAGTACAAGTACAAAGACAACGAAATGCAGTTTGCGTCCAACCAGAAGTGCAAAAAAGCAGAAAAGTGCAATGTGATATACATTAAGCAGAATAAATATGTAACATGTACAGATATGTGCAATGTAGTAGCAGCAACATTATAATAGTGGTAAGAATAATATAGACATATGCAGTGTTTTGTTATAAGAAAAACAGATGTAAGAGAATAAACAGAATTAACAGAATAAATATGGATATTCAGTACGAACCGTATAGACAGATATGTACAGCATGTACAGCTGTGTGCAGTGTGGTAACAGTACCATTGTAGTGCAGTGGTACTGAGGTTGAGTCCCATACAAGTTGCCATGTGAATGGAGAGGCAGAGCTGGGGCCTGGGGCTTGTATAAAGCCCACTACACCTGGAGGGGTTTGAGATTCTCATATCACATACAAAAGGCTGGGGGTCTTCTGCCTGTTTGACAAGCAGCTGTGTGACTGGACGACACGGACAGCCTCAAGACCTCCAACCCCGTCCCAACAGTCCCTCCCTTACAGTGACAAGACCCCCGCCGCTGATGCAACTGTGCTGCAACTGTGCTGCAACAAGGGCCAATTCATTGCTTCGCTTTGCCCTTGTCCAGCCTATCTTTGACTCCCACACAGAGTGGTCGAGCTTAATCTGCTCACCTCAATGATCTTGAAGCCCCCCAAAAAAAACACAAAATTGAGGATATTGTCCTTGCTAAGAAATTACTAAATTGACTTGACATAACTTGTAATAAACACGTTTTGTTTTTTTTGGCCCCAATCTTTTTGTAAGATGAGATGTAATTTAATTTTCTTTGATAAATGGTGTTGACTCATTTTGGAGTCAAGCTTTACACAAACAAAGTCCTCAACCTAATAATCATTTATTTCAATCTCTTTTATATGATCCCATGTATTCATTCAGTCAAGCACACAGGCTATATATGTTTACCTAAATGCTTTTTCTTATTATTATCTATATTAATCACATTTAGCAGGATATTTCTCTTCTGCCTCGTTTCTTTAAACATCTTCTCTTCCAGCCAAGATTTGGAGATGTTCTGTTCCCTAATAATTCTTTGAGGTAATAAAAAATAAAAACCTAATAAAACTCTTTAATGATGTGTTGATGAAACTGAAAAAAGAGAGTAATGCATTACAGTGTTGACTACAAATTCTGAGAGCCTTTAGGCCTAAATGCTCACAAGGGACTCTTAAAAATTGTAAAGTAAATCTTTTCTTTGACTTCTAGATCTGCAGAGCAGGGACATGGCAAACCATGTTAGGAATTTGTTATACACTCTATCCTATCGGCAATCACAGAAAAATTGCTCAATTCATTGTACATACCTAATTGATAAAGATGGTAATATATAATAAATACTTAAATAAATGCAATCTAATGCAGTTAATTTATACCCAAGATACAGTACTTGTTATAAGAAACTCGCCTAATACTGTACTGAAGGAATGCCAAGCTAGCAGGTGAAGATGCTAAAAAATAATTCCCCTGCCATCTGGCCACTGGCTTGATAAATCAAACACTGTCCCTGTTAACTTATTTTCAAACTCCTTCTCACACTGCCAATAGCACACCAGTGTGTTAACATATTTATTACTCCTACGGTTTTATATTGCCAGTTCAATTCCATCCGGTAAAAAGAGTTCCACAGACCTAATAACCTACAACAGCTGCTCCTAAAATGCAATCCAGTGATGTAGGTTAAGTTTTGATAATAGATTAACGTGATTTAACACAATTGTACCTTTAAATGTCATTGAAAACATACTTTGGCTAGAGAAGTGCTTCCTCTGCAGCTTCTTGTACTGTATATACAAACTGTAGCAACAATACAGTATATCTGCTCTTTATTGATACGCATTATTGTGTTTAGGTTTGATTCCCTGACATGCCCAGTCTACATGTAAGCAACCATGAACAAGATTCCTACTACCGCCTTAATACATAATTACACTCACTGTAAGAATTAACTATCTAACTGTAAATTATAATGCTTTATTTAGCTACCTAAAAATATATTGTACTATGCGCGGACACATAGGTCTACCCTTTCATTGCCTGATTCAGTGAACGCTCAATTAGCGCTGTCAAATGCTGAAGCACACGTGGACATTAATGCATCTGTACTGTAGGTCAGAGTACTGCATGTGAACTCACTGAGAGGGTGTTGATATGAGTGAAAACTCATTTCAACACCGTCTCAGTCTCTTTATCTCTCTCTGGTGTTGTACTGCTATCGTATTAATTCCACCCCGCCGTCAACTGCAGTAGCCTACTTGAGAACATTTTAATCCCCAAAGAAAGTTCAGTGAAAGACGGTTGACTTGGATCACAACAGCTGGGGACACCGCTCCTCACACAAAGTATTTACTTCAAAGCAGATTAGCCCCTCCGCAGACCTAAGCATGTCAGCTGGACAGCCTATGCGGCAAAGGCCGGGCCTTTGAAGTCCACCGGCGCCGGTCAGATGGCCAGGGAAATGCTCCTAACATAATGAGCCAAGCTGAAATCCAGGCAGCACGAAAATAATGTTGCTCACCCTCATTAAAACAGGTTACGATAGATCATCTTGCTTTATATCTCAATATGCGTTGATTAATATATCTTCACGGTCATCTACACCGCATTAACCGTTTCGATTTTCCCCAGACTCCTAAGCCAGACCGATCCCGTACTATCCGGGACCCGGGAGTGTGGGGTTGGTGGTGCGGCGTGTTGGGGGTTAGCACTTGCTCTGGTCTGCAGCGCTCCACAATGGGTGAACGACCAATCAGCGCACGGGTTGCATACGCAGGACAAGCGAGGGGGGCCAAGCGATGCGGGATGCATCGCTGGGGTGGTCACACGGCGACAACACAGGAGCGGGGTTCACTCAAAGCTAAATGAAGGACGCAGTGAAGACAAACAGAGATTTTCTTCCACTATGCGCCTGTAGAATAGTCCCAAGACAGAATGTTGCAGGGTTGAGCCTACCGATATGTAAACTGGGTTGACGGTGGCTGGCCTGGACACAACTGTGGCCCTCCCCTTGCTGTGCTGAGAGTCACACAAGCCGCCAGCTGGGTGTATTTTGCCCTTTAGGCTTAATACTGTGTGTGGGTAAATGCATTCACTCTTTGGATTAATCCTCCAAAGTGCTCTTTTCGCCCACGAAATGGCTTCTAATAACATAGCAAGGGAAAATGACATTAAACAGTTTTCTAGCTGTAGAAAACCCTGTCAGGTTGCATTAGCCCATTTCCGTCCCGTTAGGGATGTTTATCAAGTCATCACCTCATCCAGTAACCAGGGAAACGCCTGGTGGTAGACGAGCACTTTCCTCCAATGACCTCCCTGTTATCACTTCCGCAGTAGTGTTTGTGTGCATGTGTGTGTGTGTGTGTCTTTTCCGATGTGCGAAAGCTAATTGATCTGAAATGGAAGCCGTTGTCATCGCTTCACTCCACTCCTGTAAAGTTCTGCGAGCAGCTGTTCCATCTTCATGATGCCGTCTGGGAGTGCCGTGTGTTTTGTTTGTCTTCATCGCAGGGTATCTCCTTTCCTTTCATTGTGCAGGAAAATGGCCCCTGAGCCACAGACTTCAAGCAGTTATTTTTAATGAAATTGTTCTATTGATTGCAATAATAAACTTGTATGCTTTAATATCTGATTTCTGCCTCCCTCCCAATTGACTCGCTACACCTGTTCATATGAGGCAACTGAACTAAGGATAGTTTGATACCGTTGATGCTGATTGCCAGTATAAAGTTCCTCTTGGCGGTGGAGTGATATTCAGATTAAATAGTGCCATTACGTAGATAGGGTACAGCTGAGTAGGAAATATGAAAAGAATGGAGGGTGAATGGAAAATATATACAGAACCGTGTGAGAAAATCAGTTTTTTTTCCAACTGTCAAGGTGTGCTTATTAGGCATTGTCCAATAAACTACTGTAAAGGTTAAAAAAAAAACTCAAACACAAAGGAGAAAGGAAAAAAAAACTGAACATTTGATAATATAATCAAATCTGTCACCATTAGGAAAACATGGACCACAGCCACATGGGGGTAGAAGCCATCTTGAAGGACACTCTGTTTATCCAGGTTGTTGTGGGAGGGCACACATCACTATCTACGCTCTGCTGATGGGGTTGCATTCTTCCAGGACCCTGGCCCCACTACCCATCCCTGTGGCGCTGGACGCAATCAGGCAGAGAAGCAGCCGCGTGCCGCTGGTTAATGACCCATCATCTCAGGGACACGCTGTAACCTCCAAAGCAATGGCTCCTGCCATCCCCACACACACAAACACACACACACACGGACACTGGGCTGCCTCCTGGCGCCCCTGATACATTTTTCACGTAAAAAATCACACTATTTATTCCACAAATTGATAAAAAGAGGGTTACAAGTTGCGATCAAGATCGGATCAACGAGCACTCCGTACACGACGGCGTCCGTATCGATAGCGCGGAATAATAAATGATGGACCATCCTCGTTTTCCCCCCCTAATTTCCTTCGTTGTCAAAGATAAGAATCCATGTTGTTGTTGTTGTTGTAGTAATGGACTTAGTTCTTGGTAGGGTCGGGAATCTGATAGGGCTGGGGGTTTTTTTCTTCCCCCCCTTGTGAACCCAATAATATGCTGTTCACAGATGAGATGGACTGATCTGCCCTGTGTTTGGAAAAGCAGAATGCTGGAGCGGAGTGATCTATCACGGCTGGCCGGCGTGTCCCCTGTGTCAGGTGACAGAGATAATGCCGGCCACATCCTCTCTCTCGCAGGAGAGTGTCCCCGTGCTCTGCTCTCGGTGAGAGGGAGATAACAAGGGCTGAACCCGCAGCCCCCGCCAGCCCCCGCCGGCCCCCGCCGGCCCGCCAACGCAACCCGATCTGCCCCTGTGCGGCTTAGGAGACAGCAGAGGCCCCGACACACAACTTTTAAAGCCTTACTTTTCAGAGGCAGTGGAACACGAGAGCACTGGGGCTCAAAGGGATGACACGTGGGCTCCATTAAGAGAGCTGGAGAACATGTTTCACACCCAACATATTGTAAACAGTCTCCATTGACCCCCGCCTCAGCAGCCTGACAGCGGCAGATAAAGGACATAAAATACCCCCTTTGCATCTTTACTGGGCTCCAACGCAGGCTTGGGAATGAAAAGGACGTTCCCCAGATGAGAGTTACTGACTGGGTGAGAATTCCTACTTTAAAGGCTGAGCAGCGGGAGGATTTATCACAGACACACACAAAAACTGGCTCTTTAAAGCCATCATTGGTGTTGCTAATGCCCTGTCATTGTGCCAAGAGACAAAGCCTATGGACCACTTGCTAGCAAGTTGGGTTCATACAGTACAGTGTTTTCAAGCGTCAGAGAGCGAGCGATCAAGTTTGAATACATTTGATTGAGAAAAAAAATCATGCATAATCCTTGTGATATTTAAAATGGAGATTTTGTGAGTATTTTTAGATTTTCGGTACTATCTGATTGGCGCGGAACTTTCTGGTGGAGTTTTTACTATGTGAAGTGTCGCAGGCGAGCACATGCGCTGTTCACAGGGAGATTTTTAAAGTTCCTATGCAGATTAATGCTAATGTTTTCTGTTCAGGAATTCAGACAGTGGCACTGAGCCACAAAATGGGTGATGAATTCATCAAGGAATAAATGAGGCAGAACTTCACATCAGGAGCTCAGAATTTCATCCTGTGCATTACCTTTCAAAACTGGGTGACGCGTGCAAAGACTCCCCCATGTCAGAGTGTGACAGTGCATTAACTATTGGAAGTATTATTTGAAAATGATTTGCAAATTCTATGTTTATCTGCCTTTAGCCTGATAATGGAACACTTTTCTAAATCCATATATTGACCGATTTGTGTGGCAGCTGCGGTTCTGCATTTCACATGAAGCAGCCAAGCACCATTTTATCTCTATCTATCTATAGATGATAGGTAGAGATATACTGTAAGGGTCGGAGGGTGTAGAGTGCTGGTGCGAGCACGAGACAAGCGAATAACGGAGAAAGTGCGAAGCGCATGTTTAATTACAATCGAGTTTACAATGCTATAGTTCAAACTGGTGCTGAGACGTGTACACAACCACACAGGAAACAATCACTGACAATTCCCGGTGTGTCGCAGCTGGGGTGCGCTGGTTGTGTGGACAGTCGGTGGCCGGTGGTTTAGGACACCGGCAAGCTAGTATTGGAGAGTGTAGCGGCTATTATATGTTTCACTAGGAGCTGTTTTTTCTTTTTTCTGTCTTTGCAAGATCAATGTACAGCATACAGGTGCATCTAAATTAAATATCATGGAAAAGTTCATTTTTTCTGTAATTTAATTCAAAAAGTGAAACTTTTGATTACAGCTCATGGAAATCAGTATCTCAAAATATTAGAATAAATGTCCTGTAATTTAGGACATTTATAACATAATTTATAATACAGAAATGTCGACCTTCTGAAAAGTATGTTCATTTATGCACTTAATACTTTTGGGACTCCTTTTGCACGAATAACTTCATCAATGTGTCGTGGCATGGAGGCAATCAGCCTGTGGCACTGCTGAGGTGTTATGGAAGCCCAGGTTGCTTTGATAGCAGCCTTCAGCTCGTCTGTATTGTTGGGTCTGGTGTCTCATTTTCCTCTTGACAATAGCCCATAGATTCTCTATGGGGTTCAGGTAAGGCAAGTTGGCTGGCCAATCAGGCACAGTAACACCATGGTCAGCAAACATGTTACTAGTAGTTTTGGCTCTGTGGGCAGGTGTCAAGTCCTGCTGGAAAAGGAAATCAGCATCTCCATAAAGCTTGTCAGCAGATAGAAGCATGAAGTCCTCTAAAATCTCCTGGTAGACGGCTGCATTGACTTTGGACTTGATAAAAGACAGTGGACCAACACCAGCAGATGACATGGCAAACCAAATCATCACTGACTGTGGAAAATTCACACTGGACTTTTCCACTCTTCCTCCAGACTCTGGGACCTTGATTTCCAAACAAAATGAAAAATACTTTAATCTGAAAAGAGGACTTTTGAACACTGAGCAACGGTCCAGTTCTTTTTCTCCTTAGGTAAGGCGCTTCTGACGTCTCTGGTTCAGGAGTGTCTTGACACTAGGAATGCGACATTTATAGCCCATGTCTGTGCGTGGTGGCTGTTGATGCACTGACTCCATTCCACGCCTTGTGAAGCTCCCCCAAGTTCTTAAATTGGCTTTCCTTGACAGCCCTCTCAAGGCTGTGGTCATCCCAGTTACTTCTTCTTCTACCACACTTTTCCCTTCCAGTCAGCTTTCCATGAATATCCTTTGATACAGCACTCTGCGAACAGCCATCCCTTTCAGCGATGACCTTCTGTGGCTTGTGTCAATGAGTGTCTTCTTGACAACTGTCAAGTCGGCAGTCCTCCCCATGACTTAACTTGGGTTTAATTAGCTTTTCTCAGGTCAACATTTCTGTATTCTTCTAATATTCTAATATTTTGGGTTTTCCATGAGCTGTAAGCCGTAATCATTAAGATTAAAATAAAAAAAAGGTTTGAAACATTTCATATATCTGAAAATGAATATAGAATATATGAAAGTTTCACTTTCTAAATTAAATTGAAAACGTTTCCATGATATTCGAATTATGCACATGTAAATTCAATATAGTGAGTTAACTTAGCTTAGCTACTTAATTTAATTTAGCTATTTCTGTTTATTATGAAGATGACATGAATATAAATTCTTCAAAATATTTTGGACACAATTTCTCAACAGAATCATTACAGAGTAAAAAAAAGCCAGTTGTCACGATTGGCGCGCACAGGCTTATGCGCGCTCCGTGCGTGCCTGCCCTATCTGCGCACCTGTGAGGGATTAGCCCCACAGGTGCGCCTACTCAGCTGTGATTGTGGGACTATTTAAGTTTGGCCAACAGCACTATGTGCTGTTGGTCATTGTTTTGGCTTATGCCCTGTACGTGTGTGTTTCTTTTATTAAATCAACGCTTAAAAGCGCCTGTGTGTGTTTCTCTGGCTCGCGCTTACTCTAGCTCAACACGCACCAGCCCTTACTCCAGTACATTGCGTTAGTCTGGAGTTTTGTGCAATCAATAGATTTGTTGCTTAGCGCCGGCAAAATGATGTTCGAGACCACTGGGATTCAGCTGCTGTCTTGTTCTCAGCACCATGTGCATCAGAGTGAGGCATATAGGCGTAGATAGACAGACGTGCTGGGCACTGACAGCTGGTGATACATTTTATTAGGGGGGGGGCGTAGTTTTGGGGGTGGTCATTTTCTAATAAAATTACAATTAGGCCATTTAGCAGACGCTTTTATCCAAAGCGACTTACAATTACATGCTATTACAAGGAGCAGGTAGGGGTTAGGCATCTTGCTCAAGGATGCTTACCATTGAACCAGCGACCTTCTGGCTGGGAGTCCAACACCCAGACCACTAGACTATCCTGCCCTAATACTACAGATAATGGACTAATTCGGACATCTAATGCCAATCCTGTAGCCTTCATCTAGCAATGCTAAGCCTGCCCAAAAAATGGCATTACTATCACCACATCCAAGCTAGCGAACTCCGTTTGTTATAAGGTAACAAGAGCGGAAGAAGCCCCAGGTGTAAAGCTCGTCCTCGAGCCCTTGCCTGCTGCTTAATTTGTAAAATTGGGTCGGGTCGGTCCGGTCCAAGCTCCTTTATCCTTAATTTTCCTCCAGGGAACACCTTGTGAAAGGGTGTTTTTGTAAGAAAATAACCACATTTTGTTTGATCTCCGCGGCTCATCTTGAAGTTGCCATCTCCATGAGAGACAGGGTCGAGAATCATCCATTCACATTAGATAAAAAATCCTAAAAATCAACACCAATTCGGTGCAGATAAAAGTGGGAGTGTCTGGGGCGCAATTAGAGAGCAGCTCAGGTCACCTGCTGGCCAGAAGTTAAGGAACGTACATACACACTCATTTGGCCGGCGCCCTTTATGCAGGAAGTATATATATTCACACAGAAATAAACCATATACAATATGCTGACAGATGCGGGCAGACTACTAGGCGCATTGTACGAGTAAACATTTTTTATTTCATAAATATTTCGCATTATCCAATAAATTTATGTTTAACATTTTTAAGTAGGCTATCTTCTCTAGATATTAGAGGGGGTGGCACATTGACGAACTGCCACTGGTGCTGGGGCCAACCACCGCATTATTTAAATGTCAAAACATCATCTTCTCTTCTTCTATTTAGAGAACAGCATTGACATGACATGGATTCACAGCTAGAGACTCATATCTGCCACCGTTGTCCCCCTGGCAACCGGCGAGGCCGACAGCCATTTATGTTGCAATGATAACGCTTTCATAGGGAATGCTATCACACTGCAATGTGGACTACCAGATCAATGCTGAGCTGATGTGAGCTGAACGACACCTGACCCACATGTAGTGCAATTGTCTGGCATGTGTACAGATAGCTAACACGCTGTGGGACACACCCACAGATGCTGTGACTGGGAGTTGCAGTGCTATCTTACTTCACGATATCAATAGAGTGTGCGTCTGTTCATGCATTCATTTCTTAAGGCCTTTTAGTCACGGTTAACCCCCACAATGTAGTGCAGTTCTGTGGGGGTTTTTGTAAATGATGCTTCCTCCATGACGGAGACTATGGCTTGATATTCTGCGCTCATCTGCTCCTGTGGTGTTGTTTCCTGGCCCACAGCGGCTGAGTAATGAACCTCTCTGCCAGAGCTGACCTGTTTCTTTAGCGTGATAGCCGAGTAGCCTGAGGGACTTTAACACATCTCTATAGGACACACAAGGAGTTATAACATTACCACATACCACGTGGAGCTTGAAGTGATAGTAAATAAAAGGACCTGCCGGCTAATGTGTTGTCATGAAGTGTTTTAGACAAAGAGATCAAAATTGATCAATATGTTGAACAATGTCACGGCTTGGTTAGCATGGGATCTTGCACCAGTCACAATAGCCTCTAAAACCCCAGGATTGATGTGCCCACGCTGGTATGGCATGTGAGTTAGAGGGGGATATTGTTTCGAAGAGCCGTCGCTAGACAGGTGGCTGTAAAATCCACATTCTTTCAGGTGATGCTTACACTAAGTAGCCCACGTAACAAGTGATTGCTTCAAAACAAAACAGCGTGATAGCTGTGATAGTGTAATGACAGCATGGACTGAGTGGGGGGGTAGGGGTAGGACAGTCTAGTGGTCTAGGTCCATGACTCCCAGCCGGAAGGTTGTGGGTTCAAGCCTCAGAGTTGGCCTACCTGTAAGCTTCCTTGAGCAAGAAGCCTAACCCCTGCTCCACGCAGCATGTAATTGTAAGTCGCTTTGGATAAAAGCGTCTGCTAAATGACCTAATGGTAATTGTTTGTGTCAATAACTTAAAAGGCTCTTTGGGTCTAACATTTAGCCTGCCCTGTATACATACTCTTTTTTCCTCCCCCACCCCAGAATACTGAGCATGCTAGCAATAGCATCCTTGGTTCCCGAGGAGAGGTGAGTGACTGTTACTCCATGTGAGAACCACAGAAAGGAGGTTGTCATGGTACTTTCTTCACCTGCCACATTTAGCACTAAATCCACTGTGGGCAGTTTATTAGCGACTCAAACCTGTCATGTTCCTTCCCTGTCAGAAGGGGAGTTGTGATGACTAATCCAACGGAGCAGCAGCAGCTTCCAATAGATGTGATAATGTCATGGCTGGGACTCTATTTGGCCTTCCGCTCCTTTTATCCCTTTAACTTAAAAAGTCGTGTTGAAACCGCTCAACAATCCTTATGCATTATGTATCACACTCAGTGTTATGGCTATGGATTAGAAAAGAGTGCCAATTATGCAGCGATGCCTTTTGCATAGGCAGACCCACTCTGATATAGACTGCTATGTCAAGCCCATTTTGCTGCTAAATGTGAGGATAATTGCATTTGTGGAGGAAGTAATATTCTGTTTATTCTGCCTGTTTTTTGTGGGCACACTGTGATGTGGCTGTCCTTCCTTCTTTTATTTACATTAATGCAAGCAAAAGAGTTGCTTTATGACATATCATGGAAATACTGTAGGCATGGCTTTTGGAGTCAGAAGGTTTAAAGTGGACTGCTCAGAATGCCCCCAGTGTTCAAAGTTCCATACGACTTAAGATAAGCCAAAGACGTCCATTTACTTTTGCTAGAGGCAATTCTTAGTAAAAAAGTAAAACCGCTTTAATGCTAAAGCAAATCGGCAGGTGGGTTTTAGAGATTCTGGGATTTCACCTGACAGTAATCCGTGTGTACAGGCGTTGGAATATGGAAATGTGTTCGAGCCTTCTAGCACAGCGTGCAGTGTGGTGTGCCTCCAACAATAGCAGCTCATTTTGAGCTGGGGTTGCTTGGGGTCGGAGGGAGATTCATACGTTTGTTATGATTACATGTCTTACTTGTCAGCTCTCAAGGGCAGATCAGAAATAGTGAAATCTCAATATATGCTGATTCTCAAATTAACATATTTAGTATATATGAGGAGGTCTTCACAAAACACTTGTGCTTTACCTAATGATCAGTTTTTCCCTTTCATTTTAAATATATTTAACAATGTGCAATATATCAATAACAGCCCATAGAATGCATTGACTGATTTGCATGACATTTATCACATTGATAGAGCCCATTACACCCAATCCACACACCAAGTGTCAAGCAGGTGCAACACTGTAGCGCCACCAATGGGCCAAACGTTCACATTTTGCAAACCACATAAAGGCTATATCTCATGCCCCGACTCACACAGAAACACCATCTCACTTTGATCTCTAGATCAAATTCAATAAATACTACAACAGCTACAGTTTATCCACATTGACCCATATTGAAATGGATGGAAAACCATTTGTTATCTGTTTTATCCAGATTTTACCCAAACTAAGCCCATTGCACATTTGGCACCAGCCCAACAACAAAGTATCAACCAATTTTCACAACAGAACAGAAGTACAACGGCAATTATCTTGAGTTCTTACAGAGCACACACACACACACACACACACACACACACACACACACACACACACACACACACACACACACACACACACAC